>JXPG01031738.1:0-15539 GCA_001015175.1 Megaselia abdita
ATTAAATTTAAAAAATAAATGTTTACATAAATAATTCAATAAAATATGGAAAATATGGATGTTGTGACATTTCGTTACATTTCATGGTAAATGCAATTGTGTTTGATTTTATTTTAGATCCATCCATATTGTTCATTTTGTTAGTCAGTGATTCTAAATTTGAGTTTTCAGCTTTTTAATTAAACCCATAACTATTTAATTCAAATAAATGTTCACAAAATTGAAATTTCAGGTTTTGTAAATATTTATGATTTTATGGATACCAAGGTTGAGTTGAAGGACATGACTCCATCATCTTGGTTCCGTGCCAATATAGATATTTATTAAATTTATTGATATTTTCATTCAATTTTATCATTAAATCGATCGTTGTAACCTCCATTTTATGGACCTCACAACAATAACAAAAAATCAGTGATTCCTTTGAGTGTGATGAAGTAAAATTTCGTTGATTAAAACAGCACATCACTAACTATATCTGACTAAAGCACTGATGTAGAAATAGAGTTGATTAATACATAAACCATAGAGAACTCANTCTGATTGAATAGGGAACACTAAAGCACTGATGTAGAGAAACAGTTGATTAATACATAAACCATAGAGAACTCATTAACATTTCTGCTTAATTTTTTCCCTCGGATGCAAGATAAAATAGTACACCCTTTCCTTCATTCCTCAAAAATATAAACCAACTTTCAGAAATCCAGCAACCGAACAGTGAGCGACAACAGTAATCCACACCATTTTTTGTTCGAAATATTAAAAAAAAATGTGGATTAAAACGAGCATTGTATTCCTATGCACTTCTAATTACGAAAATGTAATAATCCATACTCTTTCAGAAAAACCGTGAAAAAAACCTAAACCCAGAAATGAAGCACCCTAAAAATGTAAAGCACGAAAAGTTTTAGGCTTATTGTATATTTACGTCCTTCCTCCTTCCTAAGTAGAACCAGAAATGAATGTCAGTTTGACAATTTACTTAAGTGATTGATAAAATTTCCTTTCTCCTCTTTGTGGATGAAGAGGAAGACTTTTTGTTTCTGCTATTGATTCTGCCATAAACAGAAGCCATTTAATTTCCCTTTTTTTTTCTTGCATGAAAATCTCCTTCTTTACAACGAAATATTTATTACAAAATATATAAATAGGGAACGATTCTTTTGATGTTCTGTTCTGATTTCAGTTGACGGAGGAACTTGGCAGAAAAGAGCAAATAATATCATTCGAGGGAAATTTAAAGGTAATGGGTTTGTTTGTACTGTTCGCTGTTTGTGCTTGAAATTGGAAGAAGATGAAAGGATGGTGGTTTTTTTCATCGTTTTTTTTTTGTATCTTTGAAATAACTAGAAATACTATTACTTGATTGAAGGAATCGAAGAAACAAACAAATAGTGAATATATTTGAGTAGTGGAAAATAAGATATAGTTTGTTTAGTAAAATTCACTACACGACACAAAATTCTCCTAGTAGATGAGATAAATACAATCCGCTCCGAATAGAATCGGCTAATTTGAGAGTATAAATGTTTTCTGTCATTTGCTATTCATTTTCGTTACAGATGGTATATACCATATGTAATTCTCGACCGGTTAATGTAGAAATCTTAACAAAACTAGACATCTAATAGACCTAATAGCAAAATGTACACCTTTTAAACTTCTATTATACTTTTAATCGAACGTCTCCTTCGTTTAAACCTTGGGAATTTACAAAATCAAAGCTTATCAGTTGTAAAAGCTGTCTGTTTTTTAAACATTCATTGACACTGATCGCATTCGCAGTATAAGACCACAACGCTAACAACTACACAATATTTGAGCCATCCAAAAATCAATATAAAATAAAATCCCGTGAAAGGAATTACGTTAAAGCGAAGAAGACTAGTTTTGGTAACGTTTATAATTACGTTACGTTTTTGGTGAATTCACTAAATAAATTTATATTGTTCTATTAATATTTATAATTTATTTATTTTCTCTATGAATATTAATATTTTTGAAGGTAGTTNGGTTTCCTTTACGTTAAAGCGAAGAAGACTAGTTTTGGTAACGTTTATAATTACGTTACGTTTTTGGTGAATTCACTAAATAAATTTATATTGTTCTATTAATATTTATAATTTATTTATTTTCTCTATGAATATTAATATTTTTGAAGGTAGTTTTGGGTAGGATTATGTAAAATATTTGCACATTTGGAGGTAGAATATAAACGTAACGTTACTTGAATGGTTTGAATGAAGCTTTTCTTTTAGAAAAACTTTGAATTGATTAAATTAAGAAATTTTAATTAAAAAACAAAAGCTTGTTTTTTCTCAAGTTTTTGGGAGAAATGCAAAGTGGTACCCCTTTGTAATTTAATTTAAATTAAGGAACTTCCATAAATCCATAATCTTCCTCAAAAGTATAAATACCTTCAATATTAAAAAAAAATAACAAAAAAGTCAAAAATTAAAATTTATTTAGTCAACGCAATGACAACCTTCAAGAATTAAAAAATTGAAAGAAAAATAAAACAAAAACTTGCAATAATTAAAAAAAGGAAAACAAAAACAATTGTAAAATCTAGAAACATCTTAAGTGAAAAATTAAAATTCCTTTAATAAAAACAATAAATATCATCAATAATTCAAAAATACATAGCAAATAATAAAACATTAAAAGGAATATTAAAATAAATAGTAATAGTAATAAACTAAACAATAAACATAAAACTAATAATAAATAATATCGAAATTTAGACAAAGAAATATTATATAATAAAAATTAAAAAATCAATAAATATCATCAAAAATTATTTAAAAATATTGGTTACAAAAAGTAAAAGGGAACACAAATAAAGTAAATACTTCTACAAACATTAATGAAATAATATGAAGGTATACTCAAAAAAAAATTTTTTTTAAAAGTTTTAATTGCTTTAAAATTATAATTTTAAAAAAACTTTTGCCATTTTAATGTATATTTTGTTGTAAAGATTTAAAATTTAAAAACTATTGTACTAAAATTGTTAACCTAAAATTTTATTTCTTAAACCAAAAGTTTTAAAAATTAACACTTTTTTAAAACTTTTTGTCTTAAGAAACAAAATGTTCTTCTTTTTCTGTGAAGCACAAGAACCTATGTTCAAGGTTTGCGATTTTTAAAAAATTTTCTTATTTTAAAACTAAATGTTTCTTATTTAAATCTTAAAATGTAAAAATTATANTGTCTCTTATTTAAATCTTAAAATGTAAAAATTATAGTTTTAAAAAAAGTTTTAAGAATTAACGTTTTTGTAAAACAAAAGTTTTAAAATAAAGTTTTAAATTTTAAAATTATAGTTTTTGGCGTCTATTTTAAAATTATAGTTTTAAATTTTAATGTGGAAAGTTTTAAATTTTAAAACTTATTTTTTTGAGTGATATATTTGAGTAGGATCATTGGGAATATGGACACAATTATAGAAAAAGTTTATAACAAAACCGAACAACTCTAAATAGCCTTCCTAGACTTACACAAGCTCAAAAATGCTCTTACTGAAAGCTCAAAAATATTATTTGCATATTAAAAATGAAAAACCAATATTTGTAGTAGTTAAAGTTACTAAGTGTGGTGTTTCCTTCTTTAAAAGTATATTAAATTAAGCAGAAAGTATCATATTCCACAGAGAAGATTTTCAATATGCAAGTCCATAATATGTGATGGTATCTGATCTTCTTTAAATTAAGAAGAAGTATCCATATTAAAAATCACTATTTTTTGAATTTTTTGAAGTAGTAAATTTCACTACAAAACTTTCCATACATTTCCAGCCACATGCATTTTTTTGTTAAATAGAAGAACTAATTTTAATTTAAATATGCAAGTATCTTGCAAATCATATAATATTTCATGAACTGTTAAATTGAATACTATGGAGAGAAAAAATAAATATTACTATTACGTTTTACTATTGTCAATATACCGTTTAAAAGATTTGTCGAGACAAGAAAGCGGTTAAATTCAGGAATCATCTATTTTAGATTTTTTTAAATTTTAGTTAAGCAANAAGACAATATGGCGAAAGCGGTTAAATTCAAGAAGCATCTATTTTAGATTTTTCAAAATTTTAGTTAAACAAATTTTATCNGAACTGTTAAATTGAATACTATGGAGAGAAAAAATAAATATTACTATTACGTTTTACTATTGTCAATATACCGTTTAAAAGATTTGTCGAGACAAGAAAGCGGTTAAATTCAGGAATCATCTATTTTAGATTTTTTTAAATTTTAGTTAAGCAAATTTTATCCGATTCTCGAGTTTTATACCGCGCTTTAAAGGCACTACTGAGACCCTCAAACCCCGATCATAATTTTTTGGAATTTCTTTATGCAGTGGCGTAGAGAGGCGAAAAACAGTAAAATGGCCTATAAAAAATTGACATTTTAGTGCATAACTTCGTTATCCGGAATCATGTAGGATTGTTAGATACATTATTTTGAGGGTACCAATAAGACCTACAAACTCCCATCAACAGTTTGGAAATACATGGGCGTATGAAAGGGGCAATTAAAGCAAAACGTGGATAACTTTTTTATCTCAAATCATATTTATGGACTTTACCGATTCCTAGTATGATTATTATGGTTCCTAATATATTATTCGAAGTGAGGATGGAGCCAGAGACTGTGAGTTGGGTAATTTTATAATTCATTTAAATAAAAAAAACCCTAGTAACGTAGTTATACTGCACCGCTTCTTTTTATTTTTAGTTTTTAAATTTTGAAGAAGTATTAATATTATTTTTGTTGCATTGTAGTTGTTGTAAAATAATTATTTATTTTTATTATTATCTTTGTGTAATCTTCTATGGCATTCTTTTTTTTGTTTATTAATATTATTTAGTTTTTTTGTGTGTGTTTATTGTAGGGTATTAATTGTTTGACTAAAGCTAAAAGATTTTCCTTTTCTCCATTGATTTGTTATTTTTTATTATAATTTTAATGGATTCTATTTATAGTTTGGCTAAATTCGTTATTTTTTCTTTCTTATAATTGGTTTTGTTTATAGCATGTTTTAAGTATATGTTTTGTTTTATTTAGTTTTTTAGTGTATTTATTGTGGAGATGAAGGAAGGAATGTTTGAGTTTGCTGTTTATGGATTTGTTTAAATATGTTTTTTTCTTTTTTTTAAGATTTTATTCTTTTATTTTTGAGGGTATTTATTGTTTTAATGAATTAATGTTTCACTTTGCTGATCAGATCAATCTCCTCGATTTGTATAAGGAAAACACACACCCACAAAATGATCTGAGTTCCGTAAAAGCACTAGGGTTTTTCTATGAAATTAATTCTAAAATGGAATCACTTACAGCATCTGGCCCATCCTCACTTCGTATAATATATTAGGAACCATAGAGGTTCATATAAGGAATCATAAAGTATATAAAAAATCATTTTGCTTTAGTTGCCCCATTTCTACGCCCTTGTATTTTTATTGGAGTTTGTAGGCCTTATTGGTACCTACAAAATGATGTATCACACAATACTACATGATTCGATATAACGAAGTTATGCACTAAAATGTCCATTTTTTATAGGCCATTTTACTGTTTTTCGCTTCTCTACTCCACTGCATTGAGTAATTCCAAAATATAATGATGGGGTTTAAGGGCATCATCAGTACCTTGAAAACGCGGTATCAAATTTAAAAAATGATTGTTTAACTAAAATAAAAAAAAACTTAAAATAGAAGCTTCCAGAATTTAAGCGCTAGCGCCATCTGGTGTCGACCAGAGGTTATTAGTTAGATAGGCCTTTAAAATGAGGTATCTCATGTCCATATCGGACAATGCGAGTACATAAGGGTATTTAAAAAAACCCTGAAATAGTTTACTATTTTTAATACTTCTACATAATTTAACAAAATAATATGAAAAACCGAGTAAAAAAACAAATATTTGAAGCGAATTTTACTACAAACAAACCGAACAACATTTTAATCAAAATTTACTAGAAATTAGTAGTCAAATTATTGTAGTAGTAAAAGTTACTAAGTATGGCCATTTTTTTCTTAAAAGTATATCAAATTTTTAAAAAAGTAGCATATTTGGAAAACTTTCGAAATCACTAAGCGAATTAAATTGTTTGTCTTTTTTGAACCACAAAATGTTCCGTAATAAACATACTTAAGTTCGAATTTAGTCAAAAGCACTTATTTTTTGCTTTAATAGCAAGAACTAATCGTTATTTAAATATCAAAAAAAATTCTGTTTCTAAACAATAATTCAGGCTAATCAAATAATATTTCCTGAACTACATGAAGTGTTAACTTTTATACTCTGGAGAGACAAATCAAATAACAAGTAATATTTTTAATTTCATCAATTTCATTAATTATTTCATTAGCAATAATTATAATTGCTAATGTAAACATTCTATTTCAGTTTAGCTGTCTTGGAAAGATAACAATTTTCATCATTTAATTCTTCAGTACTTATATTGTAAGATACAAAATAATATTAAAAGTATTGAATATTACTAAAAAGATCATGCGATGATAGATGTTTGAAATACAAAATTATAAATAAAAGTACTACTGCAAAATCTTTGATAAATAAATGTTGTCAAAAAAAAATATTTTGTTTTATAACAAATATTTCTTCATAAGTAGTAAAACTCACAATTTTTAGCGTTTTTATTAGTAGGGAAATTTTCTATAATTTGACTATTCTTATTTAATTTGTTAACTTTTATAGTAAGTTTAAATTCCCTTAATACAGGAAATTGTCTTATTTTCAAAAATTGTACTAAGTACTAAACACACCCTAAATATTAGTAAAATTTACTCCAACAATAACCTTTTCACACATGAGAGTAAATTCAATAAAAATGAACGCTCAAAAAATAAAGTCAATAATCGTGAAAGGACTCCATTAATTATTTAGGAGCCTGTTTGTGATTGCGAAGCTGATAATCAGTGAATTAACTTTTTATATTGAATGTTGACTGCTGATGCTGACTGTTGAGAGTACACTGTACANGGTTTTCCAAAATTGTACTAAGTACTAAACACACCCTAANCACGTTTGTGCGTCATCGTCAACCATCCATTCATCCATCCATCCAGTCAGTTGGAAGAGGATAATCATTTCATGAATAAAATATATTTATGTCACAAGTTTACATCTTATTAATGCCAGAGGATGTTTCTTTCTTATATGCGTATTGTGTATCCTGATAAATATTGACATTTATTGATGTGCTTTTGACATTGTGCAAATTACATACGTACATACAAAAGCTAACATACACGACTGTCTCATTTAATCTGATTATATTTTGTATTTTAATATATCTTCTTCGATGTGCCTTTTCCTTTTTCCGAGTAAACGACATTTAATACGGAACGAGAAATCAACAGAAACGATGATACTGTGAACTACCTTGACGATAGATAACTCGAAGCCACTTCTGAATCTTGTGTTCAAGTAATTACCTTATATTTGATTGAATTACACTTTTATCTGATATGATATGACTTCCTTCCACAGTAAGTGGAGCCGCCTGAAGTATCATGCTTTGATGTTGAACACAAGGAAGAAATGCGGAATAAGCATTTTACTCCGAACATGCATGACTTGACTCGACTACATTGTATAGTTTTACCAATATAGAGGAAATTTATGCAAAATGAAATTTGATTTTCGAATTTAACAGTTGAGGAAACAAAGTAATCTTCTTTGGAAATATTTCTTCCTCAATACCATAAGTGTCCATTGTACATCGATGTCTGTTTTCTGATTGGCAATTTTCTTCTACAAAAGCTGACTTTCCTTTTGTTATCACGAGATATGTTCACGTCATGTTGCAATCATCGTGTTTCCTTTTTGACCAGAATGACAGTTCACGGATTTCTTTTGTGATCGTTATGACAGCGGAGCAGCAATTACCACGATTTAATGATTTCGTGAAATCGTTATTAAGGACACGTGTCGTTGTCATTTTAAAAATTGAAATTATTTTTAAGAAAATGTGAAAATTAATTAATACAATTTTTTTGTCACATATCATAAGAACATAGATTTTTGTTGGTTTTTCAGTATAAGATAACAGAATTAAATCAAAACATTAAATTGAATTAATTCCGAGGATTTACATTTATTTTTAAAAAAATTCTATATACTTAGAAATATATACTTTTGTTTCTATTAATTAAATTTAAGTTTTGTTTTATTTGCAATATGTAAAATTCTATAAACTTTACAATTCACATTTATATAATATAAAAATTACTTCTCCAAACTCTTTTGAAAAACCTAGCAAGGATAACATTTTTCAAGATCGTTTTAGAAACCTTTAGTCATACATTTATAATTGTCGAACGGTTAAAGAATTTCAGACATTATAATATATCGAAAAAATAATTCTGAAGTATTTTTTTTCATTGTGTGAATAGGTAAGAACAATGTTCTAAGTCTGTTGATTTGAGTCCCAATTTCGCCGTTGCTTTCTTTTCGTTGACATTTTTAGTGTTATTGTTCTTACATAGATTCTCTTCTAAAAATAAAAATTACTGGAGCAATTATATCAGTAAATTAAATGATTAAGTAAAAAAATTCTCATGTAATTAAATAGTTTAGTAAAAAGTATCATCTTCGTTATTCTTCGAAGAAAAAATCGCACTCGTCTGTAACCCGGGATTCTTGGGTTTAAATCTGAAGGCAAATTTATTCTTTTTAAATATTTTTCTTGTTTAAATTTTAAAACTAAAGTTAAGTTTTAAGTTTTACACTTAACAATTAAAAGAATTTCATAGAAGTAGCATCAAAAAATCAGCTTAGCTATATTCCCTTAAAAAATTACTAAAGAGNGTCTGGGTTTAAATCTGAAGGCAAATTTATTCTTNTTTTAAATATTTTTCTTGTTTAAATTTTAAAACTAAAGTTAAGTTTTAAGTTTTACACTTAACAATTAAAAGAATTTCATAGAAGTAGCATCAAAAAATCAGCTTAGCTATATTCCCTTAAAAAATTACTAAAGAGAACGAACTTTTTTTTCGTCCTTAATTGAATAAAACGTTTTCTGATGTTTTTTGAGCTTTTTATTATAAAAATTAATGTAGTGTTTTCTAAGATTTTTAGGGTTTTTTTTGTATGTTTTGTATTTTATATGTACTCGCCTTGTCCGTCCGTCTGTCCGCCTGCCGTAAACATTTTGCAACGAAGATGTGAACGGCGCTACCGCTTAATTTCTGGAAGTTTTCATATTAAGTATTTATTAATTTTAGTTAAGAAAGTCTTATCCGATACTCAAATTTGATACCGCGTTTTAAAGGTACTTTATGATTCGTAATATGATTTTTATGCTTCCTAATATATTATACGAAGTGAGGATATTGCCAGAATCTGTGAATGGGGCAATTTCAGAATTAATTTTGTTAAAAAACCCTAGTTCTACTACGGAACGTATTTCTACTGCATCGCTTCATTTGATTTTTTATACATTTATTTCTTTATTTATGTGTTTAATTATTCTTAATTTGTAATTAGCATTTTATTTATATTTAGTGTTTATTGTCATACTTTTATCATCATTAATGTTTTTGTTCTTAACTTTTACTCGGTTTCTTTCTACTTTTATTTATAATTTAATTTTGTCTTACTTTTTTTTGTATTATTTTTTCGATGTTTTTATCTTTAGAGATTTTTTTTTTTTTTATGGTTGTATTTTTTGGTTTTTGAAATTCTATACAGATTTGTTTGATTTGTGCTTCGAAATTTGAATATAATTTCTTATCTTTATGAAATTTTATTTGCGGAAACAACTGTTCTAACCAATTCTTCACGGAACAATTTCAGGAATCTGAAAAATCCAACACGAGTGCTCCGATTTTGAACAACTTGCAGGATATGTTCCTTGAAGTTTGGAATAGAAGAAATTCCACTTTTCGCTTCGTTAAGATTTGCGTACGAAATTGAATATGGAAGTTTTTTTATTGTGTGTTGAAATGTCGTTCCGCATTAACAATAAATTACCTTATCGATTATTCAGAACAAAAGAATTGTTTTATGTTTATCCTTTAAAATTCTTTATCCTATTAATTCTTTAAATATATTTTTTTTTAATTTTTTTTAAAACTTTAAAAAACAAGAACAACAAAAAAAAAACAAAATCTTCAAAAACCAACAAATAAAAACATGACTAAAAGAATAAAAACTAAAAATAATAAAAAAATAACAAGAATAAAAAAAAAACCATTAAAAAAAGTAAATCTAAAGTATAATCAAAAATATAAAAACAAAAAAAGTAAAAAAGAATACAACAAAGAATGAAATAAAACAAAACTTTATAAAATAATAAAATAATCAAAAATATTAATTAAAATAAAACATATAATTAAAATAATAATACAAAAAAAAAAAAAAAAANAAAAAAAAAACAAAATAAAAAACGAAGAAACACAATAACATAAAATAAATAAAAATTTAAAAAATAAATAAAAATAAAACAAATATTAATAAACAACAAAATAAAATTAAAAACAAAAAAAGACAAAAAATAAAATGTATGTATAATGTAATGTATAAAAAATAAATGTATATATAACATTTAAAACAAAAAGAGTTCATCTTCCATATAGGAAGATGATTATTTGCATGCACTTCCAGACTATTCATGAACATTTTCGAAAATTTAATGAAAAATAGGCAATATTCCTCAGAACGAAAAATATTGAGATTAAAATTGACATTTTTCATCAACTTTTCATAATTTTTTTGAAAAAGTATCTATTGTTTGGTTTTATTGAATCAATAGAAGTATCTGAAAACAATTCGATTAAAAAAATATTGTTTTTATATTTGTTCCGGAAAATGACCCTCCAGATCCTATATGGCAATTTTTCACTGGTCAGATACTTGATCTGAGGGGTCGTTTTTGTATGGTTTGGGAAAATTTAAAGTTTTTTTTATGTAGATATATTCTTAAGAAGCTATCGAGTATGCAAAATCAAATACCATATACTTTTCATGAACATTTTCGAAAAATAATCAATATTAATTCCTCAGAATAAAACATTTTGAGATTAAAAAAGTATCTATTGTTAGGTTTTATTGAATCGGAAGGAGTATCTGAAAAATTGTAGAATTGTATTTTGAATGGTGATTGAAGCAGTTTTTGAATGGTAATTACATTGAATTTTTAATAAAATTTGTGTTATTANTATACTTATAGTAATTCCATTCAATTTTCAAATTATCTATATANTTAATTTATAATTGATGGAGGAAATATCGAACCCACCATATGTTGTCGGATGAAGTGCCATTTATTTTAGTTCCAATTTTTTTTAAACAAATTTTTTGTACATACTTTTTATAAGTGTATGTAAAAAAAATATTTTTTTACACTACATTTCGCCCACCCTGTCAAATAGATACATTTTTGTTATGTATCTATATAATCTCCTCCCGAAGATAAAATACGGTCCTTTTCTGAATTAGGGATAAACCACACAAAATATTTAGTCTTAATCTAGACAAATTTCTTCTAATTTGAAAAAGTAAATATTCTATTTTGTAAGATTTAGTGTACTCTCTCCTTCCACTTTTTACATATATTTTTTTATGGATTAATAAGTGACCAGGAATACGAGCAAATTTGACATAATTATGAAATATCAAGAAAAAACTCGAAATAGTTAATTTTTGTCGGATTTTGATAGTGTTCATTTTTAAATTGATATAATTACTCTCTTTAAAAAATGTGTTAATTTTATTCAAGGTAAGGATACCAAAAAGAGCAAATGTTATCAATCACTCAGTGAAGAGAAATGCTCTTTGAAAAAATACTGGGACATTATTACCATATTAAACAGGAAACTATATTTAAGAGAAAACCCTTACCAAAGAAAAACTGTTGATATAAGTCTCAATAAACTGAAAGAAAATAAATTACAAGAAATTACATTAATTAAATATGCAAGAACACATCTGTTTCAACTTCTTGCTTCAATTGTCCTTACAAATGTTCCAAGGGAATTACCAAGTAATAATTTTATATTAGCATAATTGAATTCCCACAAATATATATAAAATAGTAAAATTATATAAGTTAGTTTAGGGAAAAGTTCAAAATTCAAGGACATAAATTATATGAAAGCCCATCATTCAACAAAATATCCTCCGGTGAAACATAACATTTATGCCTTTCAAAATTAACAAAACCGCGAGCAATATAAATCACATGTTATTTTTTCCTATCATATATTTAGACAACATTCAGGATTACAATCAATCAACATTAATCCAAAGTTTTTGACTGATGCTTTCTAAGTTTGTTTGTTTTTTTTATGATGAATAAAGAGTGAAGGAAGGAAGACCTTCACAGTTTTCGCCTTTTGTTTATTTATCCGCTTTTCCGCATAAATAATAAAAACACAACTCCAATGTGACAAACAGTTGAAAACAAATTTATTGCTATGGTGGTAGCATATGCGGAAGTGACATCAGCAACAAATAACTAACTATTACTTCCTCTTAGAATAACTTTTTTAATATTTTATTCCTTGTTTGCTTGACTTTCTTTTTTAACGGACAACTTTATTACCATGGGCGAAAGTTTATCGTATCTACACTATTTTGAGTGTTCATGTTTTTTGTCTGATGCAGTTTTTTGTTATTTATGGTATCCTGTTTGTATTTTGAACTGAAATTCTTGAATGTCCTGTCTCAATTGGCTGTGCTATCTGTCCTGCCTGTTGTGTCTGATTGTCTGTCTGTCCGCCATNTCTATTTTGAGTGTTCATGTTTTTTGGCTGGTGCAGTTTTTTGTTATTTATGGTATCCTGTTTGTATTTTGAACTTAAATTCTTGAATGTCCTATCTCNTCCTTGTTTGCTTGACTTTCTTTTTTAACGGACAACTTTATTACCATGGGCGAAAGTTTATCGTATCTACACTATTTTGAGTGTTCATGTTTTTTGTCTGATGCAGTTTTTTGTTATTTATGGTATCCTGTTTGTATTTTGAACTGAAATTCTTGAATGTCCTGTCTCAATTGGCTGTGCTATCTGTCCTGCCTGTTGTGTCTGATTGTCTGTCTGTCCGCCATCCCCTGAACAAAACCCAAGCATAATATTTAAAATCCTTCCTACTATAATTGCACAAATGCTTTTCCAAGAAAGAATATTAAAAAACCCTCGAAAGTTTCCAAGAGGAAAGAGAAAATATTAATAAATGCAATTTTAATCCAGTATGCTTAGTTTCTCCAAAGTAGATAGTAAACACTGTGGATTCTGGACAAACCATCACTTCCTTACTTCAGAAGCTCAGAAAATACATGTTATTACGGGGAAATAAAATCCTAACAAACTTTTCTTTGTTGGTTTCTGCATTTATAATGATTCCGTTGAAAGAACAATAATCTAAGAAGTTCCTTTAACTGTTCTATATTTACCTTGACCAGAAACAAAGTTTCATTGTTCCGCTTTTCCACCTGGTAAAACTAAGAGGTTTGCTTTAAATTATTTATTTTGTAGTGCTTAGTAATTTTCAAGAAAGTCTTTCTGAAAGTCAAGAAAGTTCTATAGAAGTTTATTATTACATATTTCATGAGCTTTTTCTTCAATTGGAATGTTTGAAAAGTACCTGACTTTTCATTGACTGTTTATTTAGTTTTGTTGTTAGTTTTGAATGTGGAAATATTTATGGATTATCTTTGATGAGGGGTCCAAGACTTTTAGTTTAATATCTATTAAAAGTAAACTTTTAGTAAAAAGTTGACATGCCAAATAATAGATGTGTAAGAGTTATTAACGAACTCTTGCGGAGGGGATGTACAAATTAGACACAAACCACAATCGTACCCAAATCAAGCTGTAAAATCTTCTTCTCTCGATGCACATTTCCCAACAGGATTGGGCATCAAATTTCAGAAATTATTTTAGATGGACGGACTTATTGCCTGCAATTTCCCTGTTGTAAAAAAGATAATCATTACTATCCGATCAACGGATCACATTTCATAGTTTGTGTATTATTGTAAAACCGAACCATTTCAGTGTGAAATTCGTGCTGCCATCTGTTTTCTAATAATCTATCGAGTTACGAAAGAAACCTGATTGGCCGATTCGTTTGTGTGTAAAGTGTCGCTGATTGCGGATTTTTTTCAAAATAGATTCATACAGATTTTGGAAATTAGAAAATTTCACAACAAAAAAAATTATTAAAATAGGAAATATAATATCAGGTAAGTATTTCATCTTGTTTTATTCAATTATATTTTAAATACTAAGAATAGATTTAATAAAACAAAAATATTTTATGTTGTTCGAGTATTCACGCTTCCATTGGCAGACTTCTTGGATTGATGGACAGAGCTATCAGTTTTTATTTTGTTGGTAAGTTGAATTTAATTATATTTAAGAATTATTGTACAAAAGAAAAATTATATCCAGCTAAATATCGCTAGATGTCCTTAAAAGTCCATTCGAATATTTAAAAAAAATCCCTTAGAACAAAAAACCTCAGATTTTGGCTTCACTAAAATGGAAATAGTGAAAGACACGTCAAATTTGCTTTTTAGAGGTTTCCGTGTGACTATCATGCATCCATGCTGTACCTCAAGGACGCCTTCAACAGGATGAGAGAGTTATGGAAAGAAGCTAAACTAGAAGAGGTGATTCTTAGGGAACTTCCTGTTCTACCGAAACTCTACATCCCGCGTATTCCCACTGTCTTCGACGAGAAGTTTGGAAAAAGCACGCTAAGGATGATCAAGGGGCGGATAGGAGTACCCAGAGGGTTCTCAAGGTTGGTAAGAAAATCTACAAAAGCTTTCTGGTTACCATGGAGATCGAGTTTGGAGGAATTGCGGGCGCGCAAATACAAACTCACGTTGGTGTCGAATGTGATATACCAGTCCGCGTATTGAAGATTGGTGCGCTGTTAGCTAAGGCGGCGGAAGAGAAGCCAGTATCATCGCTGAAAGAATGCGAGAATCAAATCAGGAAACCGCCTAATAATATTCAGCAGCTAATACATTATTAGAACAGATTAATTTAAAACATTGTAGACTATGGCAGTAGAAAATTCTGTAATCTCTCTGAACCTTAATAGCATATCAATAGCTCTTGTCAAGGAGCCCTGAATAGATAAAATTAAAATTCTAAGTCCTCAGTTGGTTGACTTTAACCTCTTTCACAACGCCTCGTCTGATAAGAAATACATACCGAGGTCTATACTAGTTAGGAAATCTATTAATGCTTTCCCGAAACCTTGACTATAATTAGTAAAAATCCCTGTTTTATGTAGTAAAATTAACTACGCAAGTTTTACTTGTCTAGTAAAATTTACTACAAAACTTGTGTAGTAAATTTTATAATATAATTAGTAAAAATCCCTGTTTTAGGATTTTTCCCGCTCCAGTTGAAATTCACTACGCAAGTACTCAATTAGTTGTGAAATTTACTATTATTTTTATTATTTTGTAGTAAAAGTTTCTATAAATAGATAAAAAAAATGTACTACTAAGTAGTTAAAGTTTTAGTAACGAATTAAGCTTAGTAA
>JXPG01031754.1:665-11464 GCA_001015175.1 Megaselia abdita
CAGATCTTCTACGTTTCTTGTGACGATGTCAATGTCATCTGCATACACCAAAAGTTGAACAGACTTGGTCTTTATGCTGCTGGATATTCTGATGTTGGCTCTTTGAGTTATGATTTTCAGGCATACATTAAACAGATCACAGGAAAGTTAATTTCCCTGTCTGAAACCTTGTCTGGAGTTAAGAGCTTCCGACACTTTCTTGTTTACTCGAACTGCACTTTTCGTCTCTGCTAGGGTCATCTGATATAGTGGGATGAGTATCTTCCATCATTGCAGAGTATAGCTCATCTCTAATGATGCAGTCCTGTTTAAAATAGATAAAAAGGTAATGAGCATCGTTTTGAAATTCTCTGGTCTTTTCTAAAATGTATCGTAGCGTGAAGATCTGATCAGTGGTGGATTTTCCGGGATGGAAACAGCATTGAAAATCTCCGATGATAATGTTGAGATGTGATTTCAGGCGCTCACATAGAATGATAGACAGGAACTTGTTTTCCGAGTTAAGTACCCTGATTCCTGATAGTTCTTGCAGTCCTTCTTTACGCCCTTCTTGTATATGGGTGTTATGATACTCCACTCGCTTGGCCTCGTCATGTATCTGTTCATGCTCAACAAACTGCTCACCTGCATATTTGATGAGCTCAGCTGGTATCCCATCAGATCCAGAACTTTTGTAGTTCTTCAACTTTGATATGACCGCTTTAATCTCTGCGATTGAGGGTGGTGGTAGTTCCTCGGGATCCTCCTCAGAGATTAGACTCGCTGATGTTCCTTTTGGACCATTGCCAAGAAGTACTCCCTCCAGCTTGCAAGAATGTCTTCGTGGTTTCCTGATGAGTCGGTACAGAGGGTTTTTGGGGTTCTATAGCCCTCACGCTGTCATTTTACCTATTGGCAGCACTTCCCCTTCTTCTCAAAGCCTCCACCTGCTTCATCTGCCATTCTCAAGACGTCTCTTCTCCTCGCTTCTCTGTACTTCTCCTTCTGCGCAGTACCAGCTCCTCTGTTATACTTTAGGCAATAAAAATAATACATCCGCTTAAACCAGTGTGAGTAACAAAGACTAATTTGATCCTGCAAAATTTTACATTCAGTTTTGAATAAGTGTTACAAATTAATACAATTCCAGAACTAGAAATTAAAGTTAAGCACATTACGCTATTATGCTAATATTCAATCCACTTCTTCACCAATGCAGGTCATACACTTCCCAACTAAACATGAAAGACCCTTCACACTTCACGCAAATATAATCCTAAAAGTCAAATATCCTGAAGCCTTCTAAAGCCAACATTTAATTTACCCCCAATCGCTTTCAATAAACGTTCAATCATAAGTTCAAACAAATTGTAAGCGTAAAACCCTTTCATCATCCCTATAATCAAATTAACTAATTAATGAATCCAATAGAGTGAAAAATCTAATCAGGGAGTGGCGAAATGATTGGAGGAAGGCACCAGAAAGGAAAGGAACTGAACTGAACGGAAGAGAATATACAAGGAATTGTTCTTATTGTTGTGCAGCTATCATAAAGATACCATTATTCAAAAGTAATTATCCTGAAAGCTTTGACTGAGACAATACGAAATCCGAAAAAAAGAATAGAATAAGAAAAGTAAACAACCATGCCAAAGTGCAATAAACCAGAAATTTCAAAGTAACATAAAGTAACACTCATGAACTTGACACAGACACATACCAAGAAATCGCTTGGTGTTGAAGCTACAGTCGAAGAACCAGAATGGTTGTCGTCGTCGTCGTAGTCGCAAAGAAGGAAATAATAAATAATTACAGAAAACTCAACATACACATTAGATTTCATTAAAGAGAAGGAAAACTCTTTCTTTTACTTATTGGATTCTTACTTCGTGGAATGAGAATAAACTTACACAGAAGCACCATCGTATCGCACCGCAGCCAAAGAAAATGCAAAACGACAGTTGTATTCCATCTATATACAATAGATGGTTGAAGAAGTGGAGAAACAAAAGGACGAAAAGGCGGTTCCATGGCATGTCAAGAAGCAATACGAATAAACTTAAACATAAATAAACTTTCGCTTCCTTAATAGGCGGTTTCCTTTCCAATTCCAATACAATATTTTTTCCTCTCTCTTCTTTTTCTGTTGGCTGACTTGACTTGGATGTGTTTCCACGATAGATCCAGCCAGGACAGATACACAGGACGAAATTTTATTGATGTCGTTGTCTTGTATTTGGTCTTGTTGGGTTTTGAATTATTTATGGAAACATTTCAGTTGGCGATCCTGCCTGGAGGATTGTATTTCAGAATATCAATAAAATCACTGAATATCCCTCAATAGTTTTCTGAACAATTAGTTTTTGACTGGAGTTAAACTTGAGAGTAACATAATTCAAATAATTGGCGATCCTGCCAGGAGGATTGTATTTGAGAATGTCAATAACATCACTGACCATCTCGATCAGTCAATAATTTCCTGAATAAATATCTTTCGGCTGAAGTTAAACTTAAGAGTAACATAATTCAAATTTGGCGATCCTGCCCGGAGGATTGTATTTGAAAATATCACTAACATCATTGACCATATCGATCCCTTAATAATTTTTTTTCGACTGAAGTTAAACTTGATTGCGCTTAAATGTAACATAATTAAAATTTGGCGATCCTCCCGGAGGATTGTATTTGAGAATATAAATAAAATCACTGACCATCTCGATCCCTCAATAGTTTCCTGAATAACTATTGTTCGACTGAAGTTAATCTTGAGAGTAACATAATTCAAATTTGGTTATCCTGCTCGAATATCAATAAAATCATTGACTATCTCAATCCCTCAATAATTATTTTTCGACTGAAGTTAAACTTGATTCCGCTTAAATATAACATAAATTTGGCGATCCTGCCAGGAGGATTGTATTTGAGAATGTCAATAACATCACTGACCATCTCGATCCCTCATTAATTTTGTTTCGACTGGAGTTATACTTTATTCCGCTTAAATATAACATAAATTTGGTGATCCTGCCAGGAGGATTGTATCACTGACCATAATAATTTCTTCAATAATTTCCTGAATAAATATTTTTCGACAGAAGTTAAACTTGAGAGTAACATAATTCAGATTTGGCGATCCTGCCCGGAGGATGGTATTTGAAAATATCTATAACATAATTGACCATATCGATCCCTCAATAATTTTGTTTCGACTGAAGTTAAACTTGATTCCGTTTAAATGCAACATATTTCAAATTTTGCCTGACTCTTTCAAAAATATATCTGTCTATTACATTTGTCTTAAACGTTGGCGATCTTGCCTGGAGATTCCGCCTTATATAACAAAACTCAAATTTAGCGATCCTGCCTGGAGGGTCCACTTAAATATATCAACTTAAATTTGGCGATCCTGCCTGGAGGATTTGTCTTAAACGATGGCGATCCTGCCTGGAGATTCCGCTTAAATATAACATAATTCAAATTTGTCGATCCTGCCAGGAGAATCGCATATGTATTAACATCACTTACCATATTAATCCATTAATATTTTGCTGGATATACTTAAATCTGGGCAATACAAGACAAGACCTTAGCTTTATTGAAATCTTTTTAAGTTACTCTTATTTCTGTCTGCCTTAAACACACCAATTTAAGAAAACAACACAAATACAAATCTACCTTATTTTCTGCGGAAAAAAATACTCCCAGTGTATAATCAAGCCAGTAACCATCAACTAAAACGAAAGACCCATCTAACTACCCCCTTCAATATTGTGTAGTATTTATTCTTATTGTTATTACTGCTACCAGAGGATTATAAAGGATTTTTTGTTGGTTTTATTGCGTCACTAACGTTCTTATTTCTTTCACTTTATTCTGCTTTGACATATTTTTGTCTACGTTGCTAGAAACAAAAATACAGCATCAGTGGTTGGTTTCAGGCAAAAACTGAAGATGGAAAAACATCATTCGGATAAAAAGCAAGCCAAAATCTAAAGCCAAATTGAAGCCTTTTCTGGTAAATTTAACGTTTATTCCAGTTTGTTGGATCCTCTTAAAAAGGACATTATTTGCAGTAGCCTGATATTTTATGCTTATTTCAAGATATCCTTTCTTTCTTTTCTCGTTCCTTTCTTATAGTATATATTTGCTCCAAGACCAAGTCAGTCGTTTCGTTTAAATTTTTTTCGTTCGTTCTTCATCCTCCGGCTAACTGCTCTGCTTCGCTTTTTCTCTATGCCTGGTGGTAGTGGCTGCTAGTATCGAATAAAAAAGGATAATCAATATGTCTTATTCGACTTTCTCCTTACCATGAATGTTTCGCTGTGTGCTATTTTGGAGAACGGAATGGATTTAAAGAGAATATTAAAGGACTATTTAGAGCATTCGGGTTTATGTTTTTTTTTCTCTGTTCTTTTCTTTTGAAGTCCTGGGGATAATGGGCCACATCCTCCATATATCTTGTTAGAAAGTTCTTTTTTCTTTAAAGTTTTTAATGCTTTTGGAAATATACATTGTCTTATTTTTGGGAATGATGGAAATTTTTATAATGGTCTAAGATTCTCTCCGCGGTATTAATGTAACTCACAGTAATTAATGTTTGCATTCGAGTAATGGATGACTTCCATTTCACACCAAATATATACAAAATATATTACAAAAATAATTATTCATTTTTAATGAATTCAGTGACAAATAAAAATAAATCTGTTAGCAAAAAAAGCAAACATTAAAACTAACGATTATGCAAAAAACCATGAAATTTCATTAAATTTTATTGTATTTTCTCTATTAATTTATAATTAAATTGAAAAGCATCAGTTTATGAAAAACAAATGCTGAGATTTCATTTTTTCAACCATCATAATAGTCAACTTATATAATTAAAATGTAAATTAGGATGAAGAGCTAAATTCTTGTTGAGGTTGTTATGTTCAGCACATATTGAATGTTTACTAGGGTATACGTTTTTGTTGTCTCAACAGTTTTTGTGTATTTTATGTGAAAATGATTCAGCTTCATATGATTCCATTATAAAAGGTGTAATTTGCATTTTGTTGTAGTTACTGATTTTTGTTTATACATAATTTTACAATATTGGTCGTCATTCATCTGTAATACTTTTCTCATGAATGTATCTATGTCTTTTTCTCATCATCTCCTTCTTTCGAAAATTTGTAGAACAAATGAAGATGATTGGCTTTTCGTTTGTAAGATTGTAATGACACTAACCTGTAGAAAAAATCTACTTAGATTGCCCAAAGTACAATATTCAACACTAAAATCAAACAAGGCATATTTTCCCTTGTACGATTCTGTTTGTAACGAAACTTTAGCTAATCTATGAAACACAAAAATCTATAGAAGATTAAAAACTACTTAGATTGCCCAAAGTATAATATTCAACACTAAAATCAAACAAGAAATTTTGATATTATTTTCCCTTGTGAGATTTTACAATTCAACTAATCTATAGATACAAAAAACTACTTAGATTGTCCAAAGTATAATATTCAACACTAAAACCAAAAAAGAAAGAAATTTTGATTTAATTTTCCCTTGTAAGATTGATTTGTTAACGACAATTAAGCTAATCCATAGACAAAAAATAAACTACATAGATTGCCCAAAGTATAATATTCAACACTAAAATCAAACAAAAAATNAATACTTTTCTCATGAATGTATCTATGTCTTTTTCTCATCATCTCCTTCTTTCGAAAATTTGTAGAACAAATGAAGATGATTGGCTTTTCGTTTGTAAGATTGTAATGACACTAACCTGTAGAAAAAATCTACTTAGATTGCCCAAAGTACAATATTCAACACTAAAATCAAACAAGGCATATTTTCCCTTGTACGATTCTGTTTGTAACGAAACTTTAGCTAATCTATGAAACACAAAAATCTATAGAAGATTAAAAACTACTTAGATTGCCCAAAGTATAATATTCAACACTAAAATCAAACAAGAAATTTTGATATTATTTTCCCTTGTGAGATTTTACAATTCAACTAATCTATAGATACAAAAAACTACTTAGATTGTCCAAAGTATAATATTCAACACTAAAACCAAAAAAGAAAGAAATTTTGATTTAATTTTCCCTTGTAAGATTGATTTGTTAACGACAATTAAGCTAATCCATAGACAAAAAATAAACTACATAGATTGCCCAAAGTATAATATTCAACACTAAAATCAAACAAAAAATTTTGATTTTATTTTTCCTTGTGAGATTTGACAATTCAGCTAATTTTGTCTATAGACAAAAAAAAAACTACTTAGATTGCCCAAAGTATAATATTCAACACTAAAACAAAAAAAGAAATTTCTAACTTTGTAAGATTCTTTTTGTAACGAAACTTTAGCTAATCTATAGAAGAAAATAAAACTATTTAGATTGTCTAAAGTATAATATTCTACACTAAAATCAAAAAAAAAATGTGGACTTTATTTTCTCTTTTACTATTCTTTTTGCAACGAAACTTTAGATAATTATAATTATGAATAATGATTTATGAACAAAAAATCTACTTAGATTGCCCAAAGTACAATATTCAACAGTAAAACAAAAAAAGAAATTTTAACTTTATTTTCCCTTGTGAGATTTTACAATTAATCTAATCTATAGATACAAAAAAACTACTTAGATTGTCCAAAGTATAATATTCAACACTAAAACAAAAAAAAACAGAAATTTTGATTTAATTTTCCATTGTAAGATTGATTTTTTACAAATACATATACAAAACAACTACTTAGGTTGCCCGAAGTATAATAGTTAACACTAAGACCAAAAAAGGAATTTTTAACTTTATTTTCCTTTGTAAGATTTTTTTTGTAACGAAACTTTAGCTAATCTATAGAAGAAAATAAAACTACTTAGATTGCCCAAAGTATAATATTCAACACTAAAACCAAACAATAAATTTTAACTTTATTTTCCTTTGTAAGATTGCCTTTGTAACAACAATTAAGCTAATCCATAGAAAAAAAAACTACATAGATTGCCCAAAGTATAAAATTCAACACTAAAAACAAAAACCTATAAACTGAAGAGTAGTTAATGATAATGATATGACAGCTGAGGTTCTAGTGAAGAGGAGACCATCTAAATAACTTTATAAGTGGTTGTTATTTTCAACATCAAATAACATAAAAAGTACAGCCAGCCACACAAACAGCTATATTATAGCAGAACCACATTATATAGATAAAAAGAAGAAAGAAAAACAATTACAAAAATTCAACGAGTAAAGTGAGTGAAGAACGAAAAAAGCTTGTAAAGCAATAATTTCGTTTTTAGTAAATGTCCTGATTTTCTCTTCCATTCGTTTCATTTTTAATTACATCTCTCCTTCCAAGTACCTTGGAGTGTTATAAAATTTTACAAATTTTCTGGATAATTATATTGTACTTTACAAGCTGTGACGACTGGCTTGTTTCATTCTGAGTAGGATATAATATATATATTCGAGTGGTTTCGTATGATGTGAACTTTATAATTATAAATACATAAGCGCTCCTCTTTCGATTTGTTTCTCGTTGGAAGTGAAGGCTCTGAGATTATCCTTTCCTTGGCTCATAAGTTTTTAGTAAACAGGGCTTAAGCTTCTGTTAGGGTTTTAGCTTTATAGGTTTGTAAAATAATTTCTTTTCTAACTGGTTTTTGTAACTGCTATTTCCAACTGGAAAATTTTATAATTTCTAAAACACCTAAAACACTGCTTTATGAATTGTTCTAATTTTATGGATGGTTGAAATATCTGCTTTTTATTCAATGAAGTCATTTCAAAAGTCTGTATGATATAAAAAATGATTTAAGTCCTTGCTAAACCAAGAAGTACATGAAAAGTGACTGTCATTATACCAATATTATTCAAGTCACTATTTTCCGGTAATTTAAATTACATTTCTTTCATTGGGCATGTAATTTCCTATAACCTATACAAATCTCTTGTAACATATGAAATCCACAAAATGCTATTGCACCTTTCTCCTTAAACCATACACATTTCACATGAATCGACAATTTGACAACCACTTCAGGAAAATATATAACCGAGAACGAAATCCAAACCACAACAAAATTAAAGCCCTAAAGAAAACTGACCTACTTATGTAAGCGTTTATCCTAAAAACTGAATATCCCTAGATTCTCCACTCGAAATGAAAAGAAACAGAAAATAATCCTCCCGTAGGGCTCTATTATAACCGATTTATATCTCATTTATAAGGCTGCTTCAGTATCTACTTTTTGGTCTTACCTATCTTAAAATCCTTAAGATTTTAAACTCATTTCTCCAGAGTATTATTGCTTTAAAACGGATTTCTTTCTTATTTCAGAGCAAAGTTTTATTTCATTCATTAACTTTTCTTTTTTTACATATATTTTGCGATATTAGGTGGGAGTTTAGTGTTTTTTTTTTTTAGTATTCTGGTTTGTTAGTACCAGAATATTTAATTTGAATTGGACTCTTGTCCTTAAAGTTATATTGAAATACTAACAAAAAATACTAAGGAAAAGTATGATATTCATTTTATTTTTGTTCGAGCGAATGTTTGGTTTTGATAAATCAATATTTAGTTAATATAGTAGTATAGAAATATGACATGACATGTAGACGAGAACCTGTTAGTGTTACGTATTTCATCTCCACCACAAGAACTATCAAACACATTTCTGGGGAAACCACCAACCCAAGACCACACGAAGTGAGAACTGCAACGAAACCACTACTAAGTATACTTGATGATTTATCTGTCCTCAACTCGTATCATATCACCATTTCTATTATAGCCAAGGTAAATTCAGTCATAAATTAAACCGACTTTTATATTGTTTTAATTTGGCGTTTCTTTTTTTTTAAACAAGACATACTTTGAAGTGAATACTACAACTCCCGATGGCTAAACAAATTAAAGTTTTGAAGCGAGTTGTAAAATATATCAAGAACATCAGAAAGATGATACAAAAAAATAAGCATTACATTTACAAGCATACAGAATACATACATATTTATAAAAGTAACGGCAAAACTAGCGATGGTGGCGCCTCTCCTCTGGGTAAAGAAAGGAATTGTCATCAAAACTTCACTTTAGCCATTCTCAAGAAAGTCATATAAAATATATTAAATCCTTTAGTGGTTCTCTAGAGAGATAAGACAAAACTCACTCACATAGACAAGTTTGCTAATAAAAAAGATTATAAAGATGGTGGCGCCCCTTCTCTGGCTAAGGAAAGAAATCGATCATTATCAAAAAAGACATACTTTAGTCACTCTCAGAAAAGTTATATAATATATATTTAATCCTTTAGTCATTCTCAAGAAAGTCTAACACAATCACATAGACTAGTTTGTCCATAGGTAAATATTCTATAGATGGTGGCGCCCCTTCTCTGATTAAAGTAAGGAATTGACCATTGCCATGAAAGTCTTACTTTAGTCACTCTCAAAAAAGTCATATAATATATATTTAATCCTTTAGCCGTTCTCTTGAGAGACAAGACAAACCTCGCTCACATAGACTAGTTTGTCCATAACTAAGATTCTATAGATGGTGGCGCCCCTCCTCTGGCTAAGGAAAGAAATCGATTATTTTTAAAAAATACATACTTTAGTCATTCTCAAAAAAGTCATATAACATATTTTGTCATTTCTAGAAAACACATAGACATGTTTGTCCATAGGTAAAGATTTAATAGATGGTGGCGCCCCTCTTTCAAGTCAATTGAGTTTTTTAAATTTAGTTTTAAAATTCTAATTTCAGAACTCATCATTACAATTAAAATATTATTTTTTGTTGTAAATTAGAGGAAGAGAACTAATTTAATTTTAAAAGATATGTATAATTTCCAATATTTAAATGAGTGTCGTTGATTATTTATTTCTTTCTTTTTTTGAATGTGTACAGAATATATTCCCTAATCATAAAACTTAGATATTATATTTCTAAAATCAATATGAAAATGTTTCAATACTGATTTTTCTAAATACTCTTTTAATTTATGATGTTTTTCGTTCGTATGTCCATCTAAAGATTAAGGAGCAATAGTATGTAACATTTCTAAAGCTAAAAAATTAAATAAAGTCTCGTAAACGTCTACTTGTAATCCCGAACATTGTCGTTTGAAGTTTGAGATAACGAATAGGAATTTTTATTGTATTCTCTTTCCCAGTAAACAATTTCCTTTCTTTAAGTCTTCTTAAAGAAGTCTTTTCGAAGAAAACAGAAGTCAAATAGAAGTCTTATTTCTTCGAAAAGTTACTTTAAGAAGTTTGAATAAGTACTTTATTCGCGCTGAAGTTGTCTAAAAGTGTTCTTATTAAAGAAGAAGAAAGTTCTTTAAGAAGGCTTTAAGAACACTTTCAGTCTTCTAACTTCTTTGAATAGAATTCTTTAAGAAACATTAAATCGCTCTATCAGACAACCAATGATCTAGAGAGAGCTTTCAGAAGACAAGAAGTTACCTTTTAAGTAAACTTCTAGATGATTTTAAATTTTAAAAAGAGATATTTTTAAATAGGTTTTACATGACTGACTAGTGCGAAATGAGAGAGGTATGAAGTAATACTGAGAGAAATAATCAAGCAAAACAAATTAAAACGAAAAATTTAAATCTTTGAAGAGTTACTTATATGAAAGTTGAAATATCCGGGAGGACTGGTTTCGCCTTTATTTTTTTTCAATATACCAATATACAAAAAGTCGATTTTCTCGAGTTTCGTATAAGACTCTAGACTCTAGAATTCAATATGAGCAAAAAAATAAATTATTTTTTCTTCTTTTGATAGATTTCTTATAGACGACTTATTCT
>JXPG01031788.1:0-13581 GCA_001015175.1 Megaselia abdita
AATATAATATAATATAATATAAATAAAATTGTTTAGAAAAAAACAATAAATACCCTCAAGAATTAAAAATAAAAGAATGAAATAATAATATTTTAAAATAAGTACCACAAAATATAAGTAATGTCAATTTAAAAATTAAATATCACAAAGAGTTATATTTTTTTTTTAAACAACTATTTCAGGAATTTACAAAAAAAAAATTGTATAAAAAAAACCAGAAAAAAAGAATAAAAAATTCAATTAACTTCATCAAAGACAAAATAAGAAAAATAAAATAACGTTTTTAAAATAGTAGATGGCGCTGATAAGTGGTTTACAATATTATACCAAAGGCCCTCTTTCTCCAACTTTTTAATAACACCAAAAGTAACGATACTCAGTTCGATTGAATGAAAATATTCCATTCTTTGGTATTTTTTTTATCTTTTATTATTTTTTGTATATACACCCATATTTCCCAGCGAAATAAAATAGCTAGCGCTGCGAATCATATAGTAAATCGACCATGATGCATCGATTGGTGATATTTTCGTGGTGAAACAGGGTGACCAAGTCAGTTCCTCAAAAAAATCAAGTGAGAAGGGTATGTTTTGACCGCGGATTCTGATTCTGCGTCCAAAAATAAGAATATTTTAAATGCATTTTTTTCGAAATCGATCTCGTTCGGCCCCAAAATAGCTTTTAAAATCCAAGGTGTTTTACTTTAAATCTTTTAAGTTTGTCCAAATTTCACGATTTTGAGATCAGATTATTTGTGCAGGTTATGAAAACTCCTTAAACACCCTGTATAATTCATAAGGTTTTTTTTTTAAATAATACGAAATCAAGATAACATTTTGTTTTAGATATTATTATTAATAAAAAAATACTAAATTAAAAAACAATTTGTGTAGAATCAAGAGGCAGTAACACAACAAAAATATAGCTTTCGTTTTCTTATTAGAACATTTTAGGGATTTAATATTTAAAATATCTTAAGCTATTACATATTTGGAATAATTATTGTTTTGAGTTTTTCCAAAATTTAACTAAAAATTACATAAATTTCATATGTAATTCAAACTTTGCCAGATTTAAACTAGTGACTTTAAAATTGAGTTAAAAATAACTAATAAATAACCGCTTAAACTCGTTACGTTATAAATAAAAATAGCACAAAAACTTGAATTTACAGATTTTTTTTTATAATTTCTATTATATTAGAGTTTTATATTTTTGAAACTTTAGAATTTTAAGATAAAACATCAAACATTACATTACAATTTGTGATTTATTTCTATTTTTATTGAAAATGTTCCATCATAAAGCTTAAGAATTTTCAATTTTAAAGTTGTAAGTTAAATACTAAATTCTCGAATTGCATATTTCATTTTGAAACACATATACTAAAATAAAAAAAAACTTCTACAATTTTAAAATTGTATGTTTCTTAATACTTAAAATATTTTTTTTTATAATTTTTTTAAAATCTGTGCATATTTGTTTTTAGAACTTGTTAAGTTATTTATTTTTTAAAATGTATAACTTTATTGTCTATGTTTAATAATTTGATATTTAGTAAAAACAAAACACACAAATTCATATTTTTAATACCAATAATCTAGAAATGAATGAGTTATATTTAATGTTTTTAAAATATTTATATTCATATTTTTGAAATATTGGAATTTTATATTTTTAAGCGTTTCAATTAATATAAACAAAATTAAAACCAAAATAATTTTTAAAATCTAAAATTTATGTTTGATTTATTAATTTGGATTAAATGAAAATATTTATGTTTAACTTTTTAAATTAAATTATGACTTTTCTTTAATTTTAAAAATGTGTATTTGTTGTTTTTAAAATGTTTTTCAAAATTTAAAGATAAGACAATATAAAAGTAAAACAAATTATTCGTTATAACGGAACTGAAACAACGATTGATTTTAGTTTATGCTTAAGAAATTTTTAATAAAATAGAATATTTATAAAATTTCATTATTAATAAAATTGTAATAAAATTCTACAAATTTTAAATTTGTTTTTCATGTGATTTTAAGATAATGAAAACATTAAAAACATTGGAACCAATTCAAATTCTGAAAGAATGTATAATACATTCTTTAATACTCTTACTTTTTGTCTTGAAGATAACATTTTACTTATGTGAACAAAATTGAATTGAGAGATTAACACAACTTTCTTTAAATTAAATTAAATCACAACTCTTAAAAAAAGTTCTTTTTCGATTGTCTTGAAAGAATTTGAAAACACTTTTATAATTAAAATACAAACTCCTTCTCCATAACAATCCTTTCAAAAAGGATTAAATCAAAATTTAACGTTCTCTCTGGAATAATCTTGTCCATCACTTCTGTTAGTGTTTTAGGGAGAAATTTAAAATGTCCCTATCTTGTCTTCGACTTCATCAAAATCAAATATTGAATAAACATTACAATAAAATAAAAAATAAAAAATCGGTGCAGTAGTACACCTAGGTTTTTTTACAAAAATAATTCTAACATTTCTCTAATATTTTTATATATAGTTTTTAAAATTATAGTATTAATTAAATTATTATTTATTTTATAAATACAACATTTTTCTTAACCAAAATTTTAAAAAATTAGAATGAATGCTTCTAGAATTTAAGAGTTAGCACCATCTGGTGTGAACCAAACAAAATTCTGTTATTTGCAGTTTATAGTATTCAGATAGATCTTTATCTTTAAAATGAGTTATAATATGTCCACATCGGCCAAGGTTTACCACTTAACATTAAATCAAATAATAAGAAATACACAAAAAAAGGTATTGATTTTTTTTTTTTCGTAAAACAATAAATATCCTCAAGAATACAAAAAATTAATAAGTGCATAAATATATAAATATGTCTTAGTGTAAAAAATTTTACTTTTAAGGACAATAATTTTAAAATACAAGGAGACAAAATATTTAAAGCTTTACAAACAAAAATTATACTTAATACATTTTTTCGAAAATTCAAAGTAGACAATTTTAACAAATTAAGACGGTTTGATATGAATATTATCCTGTTACAGGAAATGTTTCTTACTAACTTTTTCTGAATTAATTCTAATCTGTCAACATGAGTTATATTTTCAGGGCTCCAAACCCTACAATAATATCCCATTTACATTATAACCACTACATAAACTATTCCACTCTTTTGCCTCAAATATATTCTTCTGTAAGAACAGCTTTGATAACATGTGTGGTAAATTGATTGTATTCAAAAAGCGTTTTCATGATTGTTGGAAAAGTTTTCATTTAGACTTCATTGAATATGTCTTTTAGGGAGAAATTGAATCCAAATGCTGTTTTTACTATTTTTTAGCAGAAATTGTTCTATTTTTGATAGCTTTTGGAAATTTAAAGTTGGAGTAAGAATTACTTATGAATGATATTCAGGGTCACCTTCTTTGAAATCATATTTTCCCATCAAGACACCAAGATCATTGAATTCAACTATTCTAGACAAGTTCTGCAAATGTAGATCATAGTCATAAAAAATCAAAGTTTTATTTTTCCGTAACATGACATTATTTGGAACTCATCTAAGTTTAACTGCATTAGATTTGTATTAAACCAATTGAAAAGAGTATTTCAGTCATCCTGTAAATGCTCACAATCTTTATGACATCTCACAGCTTTGTAAATCTTGTTCTATATATAGTGTTCCACGACGTTTCTTGATTTATTCTTATGAAGTGGAATTATAATACTTTCATTATCTTGTATTGTAAAATGCTTCCATTTATTTTGTAAAATATAATAAAAATGTAATAGAGGAGTAATGCAAGTTAAGAACATTGCTTAAACAAAATTGCAGATAAACTATCTGTAGAAGTAGCTCACTTTTTTTGTTGTTGAGAATTCAAATTTGGAGGATTTTTAACACTCTGTTTGGGTCAAAGTCAACATCTTCTCTAATTCTAAAATACTCACATATTTACATTAGCGTGAGTTAATTAAAGTTTCCTTTCACTCTTCAATCGAAGAATTATTTCCTGTCTACTGAAAATAGAGAACAGTTTCTGTTATCTCACAGCTATTTTATCTCTAGTGATAGATTACTGAATATGAAATTTGGTGATCGCAATCAGAACTGTTTCCTTCATAAGACATTGTTTTAAGAACATGATGAACATGATAAATATTTTCCAATAAGTATTCCAGAAAATTAAAACATGAAATGTTATCAAAAAAACATATCTCATATTGTGTACTTGATTACAATTTGTAACGATTAGGGAATTGTGTTTAGATTGTGGATGATTTTATAGAAAGATTTTTTGGTTTTTGGGAAATTGAAAAACTTCCTAAGAGAAATTTCATACAAAAGAAGAGAAGTTAGCTGAAAAAATATATACTCAAAGTCTTTCAAACGGGAAATATGTAGTAGATTTTTTTAAAGATTTTTTTAAACAAAAAACAAGCTTTCTAAAATTGAGAAACTTTATGATGAGTGCAGTAAGTGTCTCAATGATTACATTTCCTTAAAGCTAATGAGTTGGTTAATCTCATTTTGTACAATAATACATATTATGTTCCCCATCATTGTGTTATAGTATACCACTACAAAATTAAGAGTTATTTTATATGCTTCAGCCAAGGATTACAACACGAATACAAATCTCCTTATTGTTCCAAGTCTTTAAGATTATTTATTTGTTAGATAGTTTTCGAACCTATAAATATTCATTCTTTCACTGGTGGCATTCCAAAAATTTACAGACAGATATGGATAAATCCAAGTTATACAAAATTTTAAGTCAAAAATGTCAAGAAACTCACTCACTCACTCTGGATTCAGAATGTTTAGAAAATGTTGATGATTTCATCAAGTGTATTGTATTAATCAAACTTTAAAAACACAGTATGAAACTAAAAGCATCTTCAAGACTTCTGGTTTAGTTTGATAAAAAGATTTAGTAGGAATGGTATAGTATTTAGTTTGTTCTTCTTCTACATAAAAAACATTCGATTTTCCCAAACCATCCAATCAGATCGACTATCTGACTTAAGCAAATCTGGCAGATACAATCTAAAAGCTTATTTTCCCAAATAAGAAAAATAAAAACAATATTTTTATATCTAAACGGTTTCCAATACTCCTTCTGAGTCCAGAAAACAAAACATTCGATACATTTTCGAAAATTTGAAGAAAAGTCAATGACAAATTGAAATTTAAATTTTAATCTCGAAATTGTTCGTTCTGAAGGAAAAATATTGACTATTTTTCATCAACTTTTCAAAAATGTTCATGAAAAGTATCTGATGCTTAGCTTGACTCAATAGCTACTTAAGAGTGTATCTACATCAAACACATTCAACATTCTCAAACCATCCATAAACGACCCCTCAGATCGAATATCTGTCCAGGGCAGAACTGCCAGATACAATATAATCAATTTCCAAAAACAAAAAAACTATTTTTTTTTATCTAAACGTTTTAAGATACTCCTTTTTAGTCAAGAAAAAAACAATAGATACTTCTTCGAAGATTTCGAAAAAAAGTCGACGAAAAATGTCAATTTAAATCCAAATATGTTTCGTCTCTGAGAGACTATTTTTTTACTTGACTCAGAAGGAGTATCTGAAAGCTTTAAGATAGCAAAAAATATTTTTTTTTTTGCTCAAAATGGGATTGTATCTGGCAGTTTAGCTATAGTCAGATAGTCGACTATAGCTTTTTATGTAGAAATGTTCTTAAGAAACCTATCGAGTTAAGAAAACCAAGCATCAGATGCTTTTCTTGAAGATTTTTGAAAAGTAGATGAAAAATAGTCAATTTATTTTCCTATAACGAAAAATGTATTAAGAGATTTAAATTGAAATTTTTCATCGATTTTTTTTACAATTTTTGTAAAAGTATCGAATATTTAGTTTTTTTGTTTCAGAAGGAGTATCTGAAAACATTTAGAAAAAAAATATTGTTTTTATTTTCATTAAAAATACTAGAAATAAATCTATCCCTGTTTCTTTCCTTCGAAAAAAACTAATGTGCACCAAATTATTAACATGTTCCGATTTCAGTAGCTTTATAATAATTTCAATGACTTCAAACAAACTATACATTTTATTTAAAATCTGAAACTTAATAATAAACATAAATTGCTTTACATATAATTAAAAGAATAATTAAGCATTCATTACTCTAAGCAAAGAAATCTACCAACCAACAACCAATGACTCACGAGTCACAAAACAGAAGTAAAACCCGTAACAAATTTATTCTATTTTCCAGATCCATATCAAATGTTTGGGGCAACCAGTAGCCGATTGGCAAGTTCAGGTGAGTCGTCACGGTTTTTAACTTACATTTAAACCATGTAAATACAACCCTTTTGTTTTAAAAGCCAAATCCAGGTGGCAAATTTAAATAAATATTTAAAGCGTGTCCACAGCAAATCTGTTCAGTTCACCCCAACTAGGTTAATGAAAAGGGTTAAGGTTTTCCATTTCTTCGTATTCGTTATTCGCTATTGTTTTCCTTTCGTCATTATTAACACCGTATCCCAATAAAAATAAGTTTTATATTTTCATTCTCACTAATTTATTAATTTATAATGAACATAACAAGAACAACTAACTATTCAAAATATATATATATTTATGTATGGATAGAAGTAATGAAAATTGCGTGTCAAAGGGTGTAGCTCTAAAGTGGTTGTGCTATGCGTTAACACGTGATCCACGTTAGGGGTGGTATTGCTTGCTTACGATACGTGCTACATTATTAATGGATAATAAATATAAATTCATATCACTTCTGACTTTTCGACTTGTGATTCAACAGCAATGAAAATATCATGTTTTTTGAATTTATATTATAAATTGTTCTTTTTGTGTTCCTTCATTGTTTTTAAATGGCACGTTGAAGTGTGAGAAAGTTCTCGATTTGGGATTGCTTTTTTAAAAAGGGGACAGTTGACAGATGTTTCTTGAATTCCGCCTTTTTTTTATTATAATTTCTTTCTAACTTAGTTAAAAAGTCTCCAAAGATTTTCTTTCTTTGAAGATTCGAAAATATAAATGCATATAATATAACTATTTGCATCCTTTTTGTTTATGATTCTTTCAAAATGTATCTATAAAATAATAAATAAAATACATATATTTTTGTTTGTATTTTACCAATGTATGTTAATATATGTATGCATACTTTAGATATTTATTCCATAATTTAAGACTAATATAATTCATATAAGAAAAACCATAAACTTCATTATTTAAAAAAAATTAACATAAATCCAAAAACCCTTCAATGCTTTACTGATGCTTCTTCTTCCTTTCTTTTCATATCCAGGAATGTTCCCGGATATATTGAACTGGTTGGAAGAAATTTTAGCACGAAGAGGTGAGATTTTTTGTTTGTTTGAAATTATATATTATATACTAAAAAAACAACTAAAGTTCCATAACTCAAATTAAATTACCCGAAATTGTGACAAAAACTGGAAAACAAAGAAATATACTTAATCACCTCGTGAATTATTTCCTTTCGGATTACCCAAGCAATAGTTAGTTATACCCCTCATAAATATAAACTCCAAAAACTGTATGAAATTCAAGCCATTCATCAAAAGCTCTTTAAAACTGTCTTGTTTTCAAAGTGAATTGAAAATGTATATAAAAATTCATTATGATGCAAAACAACAATTCTTTTCATGTAAAAATAAACCATTTTGATATTTCAATTTATGAAAGGTAGAAAGGCAAAGGACAAACTCGAACCGACCTATAGTGAAAGTGTTAAAAAATTCAAAATATCTCCGCTCCGTCGTCATTTCGCTATACCGGAAAATGATTTTCGAGTTGAAAATTAATTTTATTCAGCAGAGAAAATAATATTTATGAATCAAAAACACGAACAGAATTATACGGGTTGAATGGTGGATGTGGAGTAAAAGAATGAAACAAAGATCTTATCATGGAGAAAATAATGTTTTACATAATACAATTTCATTATAGAGTCCGGTATAAGTTTGTGAAAGCTGAAGGGCGAATAATTTGACATTTCTATTTTAGGATTTGAGAACAAAAGGGGGTGAACAGAAACAATTCTAGGGTATAATTAGAGATGACTTGACTATAGTGGTGCAGGTGGTTCTCAGGTGGCTATCTGTTTTTTCATACTGTATTTTTACGAAACGAAATAGAATTATTAAGTTTTAATTTCAAAAAATTATGTTATGTTTCTGAATTTCTGTTTGTCATGAAAGTTTATTTTTTATTGTTTTTTAAATTAATTTTTATTAACAAAAAGTAGACAGTCAAAAGTTTAATTACTTATATAAATAAAATCTTAAATCAATTGAATTGAAAGCTTACAATTTAAAATATATTCATAAATCATAAATAATTGAATATAAATAAAAATAAACTCACAGTTACGCCTTGAAAATATCTGTATTTTTAAAATTCAATATATAATGTTCAAAAATGATCAAGCTGAGCGGATATTTTGCAGGTATTTTGCATCGGTATTCTAATAAACTCTTAATTGACTGAATATTCACAGGAAATATTTCCAGAGACAAAAGCTACCAAAAGAACTTAATAAATTTGTCGGCAATGTTGGATGAAGTATATTACTCAACAGAATTGAATCTCTTGAGATAAAAGCTACTAAAGGATCTCACTCAAATGTCTTTGCTTCCAGTCTTTCTTCATTTCTTGAAGAGACTGACAAACTGTGTACAAACTATGGAAAATAAATATTTTTCGGGAATAAAATCAATGTTCTAAATGAACAATTAAAATGTTGGTCTTGGGAGCTCCACTTTACTTACTTCAATTAAAAAGAAGAATTATATCTCTTCCATTTCGAAATTAAACAGAAAATTATATTTAATTTCAATATTAGTAAGATATTTATCCCTTTGAAAAAAAAAAAATGTAATTTAAGAAGTGTTTTCAGATACTTCTTCTGATTCAAAGCAAACAATAGATACTTTTTCGAAAACATGATAAAAAGTCGATGGAAAATTTAAATTTTTATCTCAAAATTGTTCGTTCTAAAGAAAAAATATTAACCATTTTTCATCAACTTTTCGAAAATGTTTATGAAAAGTATCTGATGTTTAATTTTCCACACTCGATAGATTCTTAAGATTTATATCTACATCAAAAAATATTTAATTTTTCCCAACCATCCAAAAACGACCCCTTAGATCGAGTATCATCTGACTAGAGCAAAACTGCCAGATGGAATCTATAAAGTAATTTTCCCAAACAAAAAAAAAAATGTTTTTATCGAATCGATTTTCGATTTTTTTTTTGATTCAATAAAACCAAACAATAGATACTTTTGCGAAAATATGATGAAAAGTCGACGAAGAATGTCAATTTGAATCTTAAGATTTTTCGTTTTGAGGAAAAAAAATTTACTATTTTTCATCAACTTTTCGAAAATGTTTATGAAAAGTATCTGATGTTTAATTTTCCACACTCGATAGATTCTTAAGATTTATATCTACATCAAAAAATATTTAATTTTTCCCAACCATCCAAAAACGACCCCTTAGATCGAGTATCATCTGACTAGAGCAAAACTGCCAGATGGAATCTATAAAGTAATTTTCCCAAACAAAAAAAAAAATGTTTTTATCGAATCGATTTTCGATTTTTTTTTTGATTCAATAAAACCAAACAATAGATACTTTTGCGAAAATATGATGAAAAGTCGACGAAGAATGTCAATTTGAATCTTAAGATTTTTCGTTTTGAGGAAAAAAAATTTACTATTTTTCATCAACTTTTCGAAAATGTTTATGAAAAGTATCTGATGTTTGGTTTTCTTGACTCGCTAGATACTTTAGATTATATCTGCATCAAAAAACATTAAATTTTCCCCAACCATCCAAAAACGACCCCTCAGATCGAGTATCTGGCTAGAGCAAAACTGCCAGATAGGATCTTAAGGGTCATTTTCCCAAAAAAAATATAAACAATATTTTTTTTATCGAATCGATTTCAGATACTTCTTCTGATTCAATAAAAGCAAACAATAGCAAATAATTAGAAAGAAGAATTATATTTCTTATGGTAAGGAACAGAACTTAAAAATTATATTTCATTTCAATATACGAAAGAAATATCTTTTTGAAAAAGAAAATAACTATTTTTATTTATAGAAATTATAGAAATAAATATCTCCTGATGGTAAAGCTTCCAAAGAAACTTTTTTTAAAATTTGTCGGCAATGTTGGATGATCGAATCAAAGTAGAACTTTTCATTATCAAAAAGAATACTTCTTGGGTAAAAAAAAGCTACTAAATCAACTCTTAACATTTGTCGACAATGTTGATTTTGGGGGCTCAATCAAATACTAACTTCAATTGAATAGAAACATAATTTAACTTCCTCTTAAATATTAGAATATCTCTTGATGGGTAGAAAAATACTATTAAAGGTAATTTCTAAATTTGTCAGTTAAGAAATCATTAAAGTTAACACTAACGATATTTTTTGATATAGTTTTCTCTTTTATTCTTCAGTGGAAGAATAATTTGGTGGCCAGAGATGGTCAGTAATGATATAATAAATATATCATATAAATTTAATGCTAATATAAATTTGTCAACTATTTAACTTGAACAGAAAAATTATATTTGACTTCGATATTCGAAAGATATATCCTTTTGTGAGAAACAAGAACTCTAAATTGAACAAAACTATCCGAAGCTACCAAAGAAATTTTCTAAATTTTTTCGGGTGAATGATAGGAGTTAACTCTCAAGACCACTCATCCAGTAAAATAACATAAATTAAGAACAAAAAATACCAGACAAAACCACAACGCTAACAAAAACTGTTGTGAAAAAAGCATAAAAAATATTCTTTAATTGAAGGAAAGGAAAACTTGAAGCCAGCACTCAGGCTTTAGGTTCCGTTTCCTTTAACTTGTAGTTTGCATGTGTCGATGGTAATATAAAACGCTTGTTTCCTACAAACACATCTAAAGTGAGATTAAGAACTAATTACTTCCGGGTTAGTTATTAAATTAACATTTCTACCACGTCTATGCTGTGTTTAGTTTTATAACAAAATGGAAGACTTTTTTTTTTCTTCTTATGCTGCTTCTGTTTCGTTTCTGCATAACTAAAGTGTTCCTTTACACTTTCATAATTAATATAAAGTGGCAAAATTTCAGTTTCTCTTCGTTCTAGTTTTCCAGGAATTTACGCGAACAACATAAAATTGTTATTAAAATTTTAATTAGGTGAAAAGTTTTTCGCATAATTTCATGCCAACTTTTTTCTTTTACAAACGTGTTAATTGATGTAGAGGTAATTTTAAATAATTAACATTTCAAATTCATAAAACAATCAAAAACCTTAAAGTCCTTAAAAAATACTCAACTCAACAAAGTTGAAAATTTAAAATTACTACTTATTGAAACACAAACGCCTTAACTATTAACAATAAGAGATAATCAAAGTATAATGATGGTATACTGCTTTTCAGCTCATTTCACTCTATTCCAATTCCATCACATTTTATTCGCAATTAACGTAATATTCATGATAATCTTCCACATGAGTGGTGCTAATGTGCGTCTCTAAATAACTTTCCACCCCATTAGTGAAAGCCATAAAAAAACGAAGAAGATTCTTAAAAAAGCGCCTTCCTTGCCTTCACATTTTAGTTATTTATTCATGGCACATTCATATATCACAGACCTAACAAAGCTATACAACATATTGTATCTGCTCTACTGCTCTTTCTTATGCTTTTTCAATTCTTTTCTGTTCAGCCTTGATGTTCCTTGCTGTTCCTTCCTAATTGCCAGATGATTAAGCGATTTATGATTTTTATTGGAGAATTCAGCTTGCTGCGCTATCATCAACTACCCTTACGATTACACGATTCAGACCCCCAGCATGACTTCTTTGTGTGCTCTAATGAAATGATGAATAACGTTTTTGAATCGATTATGAAACCTCCTTCAAAATAAATATTTTCATTATTTATTAAGGTTAGGTTTTGCTTCATTTTTTCACTTTGAGAAATTTTATTTGTTGTTTGCCATTGAGATAACAGATTTTTGTTTTTATATAGCGATTTTATATTTAATGATTGTTAATGTTTATATATCGGTCAAACAAATAAAAAAAAAGAAAGAAGCGTTAAAAGGCAAAGATAACATTTAAGGCTAACTAAGTTTCTAAGCACATATTTTGAAGAAATCACGGAGATTAAGAACATAGGGATTTCACAATTATGAAGAAATACAAATTCAAAAATACGTAAAATACCTTACATCATAAATATGTAAAGCACATCTCAAATATTCACGACACTCATTCAAATATGTATTATACACTTTAATTTGATCCGTTCTCACTTATTATGTGGACTACATATTTGATTGTGTAGTAGCATTAAAGTATGTGAAATTTTAACAACAATTAAAGTCTTTTTAAATATCCTTTAAAGCCCGTCTGAACCAAAATATTGCTTTTAAACCAAAGCCTCAGATTTTAGTTTCACCAAAATGGCTTTAGTGAAGCCAAACTTAAATTAATACACTCAGGGTCTTCTGACTTTAAAGCCAACTGAGCCTACTTAATTCATAGAGGATATTCAGCCAACCAATGCTGGATGTCCTTAATAGTCTGTCTGAGTCTGTCTAAATTATATTCCCTTTGATTTTATTTTCAGCAGGTTTTTCCTAATTTAATTTTGATTTGTCTTTGCTTCACTATTACTGGTGTAATGAAAAATATTTTTCATTTCCTATTTTTGTTTCAAAACACATTAATTTGATCAGTTCTCAACACACATTTATTATGTGGAATATTCTTCAAACGAAATATGTGAATTACATTTTACATTTTTAATATGTCCGGTACATTAAAATATGTAGGATATACATTTCGTTTTTAGTGTCTAATTGTAGAGCGAAAGCTCGATGAAAATTCAATTTAGAGTCTTTTTATTATTACAGATGATTTATGAATTTTATATATAATAATATCAATTCAAATTCGATTTAACTAAGAAACTAAATTAAAACAAATATTTTCCACGAGAGAAATTCGTGTGGGTTTTTTATAAAATTATTTGTTTTCTGGATTGTTTTTGAATAATCTTCTTGAAAATGTTCAGATTTTCAATTGTTTCTCTGATATCAGTTTGTTTGAACTCTGTTTTATCTGTTTTAATATACCATACCACTGTTGTAAAAACATGTCTAGATTTTATCCAAAGTTGTATTAGATATATACAGAAAAAAATAAGTAGTAAATTTTACTAAAAAATTAATACTTCAGTAGTCAAAAACCAACCTACATTTAAAGTATTAAAATTTTAGTAATTTTTACTACTTACTAAAAAGTAGTAAATTTTACTGCTCAAACTAGTAACTCATATTAAATAAATAAAAATAAATTAATTGTTTTTTTTTATTTGTTATTAAAAGTTAGGTTTCTTAAATGTTGGTATGATAGTAGAATTTACTATCTAATTGTAAATATTACTACTTTTGATAGTAAAAAAGAAAAAAAGAAGACATTGTCTGGTTTTGAACTCATGCTTGAAAAAAATATAATGATTGTATCTCAGTT
>JXPG01031812.1:0-14624 GCA_001015175.1 Megaselia abdita
GTAGTTCTACTGCACCGCTTCATAAAATTTTTATATAACTCTAACTTGTTTGTTTATTTTTTAAATTTTGTATTTGCTTGATTGTTCTTTGTTTTCTTTAATTTTGTTGTTAAATTTTATGTTTTGTTCTATATTTATTCATTTTGGAGTTTCATTTGTGATTTTTTTTAAATATTATTTTTGAGATTTTATGCTTTATATTTGATTATAAAGTTTTATTAATATTTTTATTTTTCTTCTTATTTTTTTAGTATTTATTTTTTGTAATATTTAGTTCATTTATTACTTACTTAAGTAATTTAATTAAAAACGTAACAACTAAAAAAAATTTTAGAAGAAAAGTTTCGTTAAAAAGGCAATTTTAAGAAGTTTTTTTTTTAAATCTTTTTTCTGGGTGTTTTATTTATATATTAGAAGATTTTCAACAATTTCAAATCCCTATTTAAAAACTCCACTTTCAAACTTCAATTGCATTTTTTGAAATTTGTAATTCAAAGTTGTTTCAAACATTTAATCAATTTATATTTTGAAATTTTCTTTAAAATTATATTAAATTTATGATTTTTTTTCTGTCCTAAATCAAGACAAAATCAAAAAAATTCTGAACTTCAAGCTTTTATGTTATATTGTATGTAATGGAAGTACTATAAGTTCAAATAGATTGCCGAAGGGACTATCATTAAAACTCTAACCATAGTTACTTTACCCCCAAGGTTTTCCAATAGAACTACCAAAGAAGATCAATTAACTTGGCTTTGGGTTTCCTCCCCCAATCAAAAGCAATACAATACTTTATTCTTTATTGTCTCGAACAGCTCTCCTTCAGTCTAATAAAAAATAAAAAAAAAAATAATATAACAAGCATAAGGCGTCGAGAACATTAATTTCTGACGACAGTAAATGTTGTGTTTCCCCCCCACACCCTGTAAGCCAGCCAGCCAACAAGTATCGAATTACCAACCCATTTGACCTAGATTTCAGTCCAATGAATGATTTGTGTTCCCATCGATTTATCTCTTCCGAAAACAAACAAAGCGACTTAAAAGTTCATTGTAAGTTTCTTTGAGAAACTGAAATGAACCAAAATCTGCATAACACATGGATTGAATATGATGGATAATGTTGAAGCATTCGTTCTGTGAAGCATTCATATACATTAAAACATGAAATCGAAATTATGACGAGATAAATACCTTTAATAGCTCTTTCAGATAATTATACTTGGTTCTTTGTTGTGTCTTGTGTCTGGCTAAAAGATCTCTATGATCATCTAAAAGGTGAAAGTGACTGACAATCAAATTTAATAACAAGAAAAATCAAGTTTCGGTTTAATTATGTTTTATTGATATAATGGTATAATAAAGTGTAATTTAACAAGTGTTGAAATTATTTATGTGATATGTATATGATTTATATTGAAAGTAAGTGAATTATAATTATAAACAAAATAACTGTTTCTTACTATTGCTTGGGAAAAATCGATCCGAAAAATAACTTAAAAAATAATGTAATGGATCACATATTGCATTATGTGATTTTTGCCAAACGTTCCAGCATTTAGCCCTTAAATACTATTTACACTTAAACTAAACTTGCATATGTATATATTCTTGACGAAATTACGTAACGTAGTTCAGTTTTTTATTGTATTTAAGTTTTTTTTAAAGTAAACGGGGAATATCGATCCTGGAACTGTGTTTAGAATCCATTTTTGAAATAAGAATAGGCTCCAAAATTCCATAAAAAATCTTTTACTCAAAAAAACTTACAAAACTTAGAGAAGAGATTATGGTGGTACATCTATAATGAACACTCATAGCCGATAGTCTTAATATTTATGCAAGTACTGCAAAAATATGGAATATTACACATAAAATATATGTGATAACTCAATGAGTACGAAAAACATAATTATAGTGCTTAATCCATAGTATTGATAATTCTTCTTCCTTTAAATTCTTTTCTGCTTCTTCTTACAAAACTTCTCTGTCTGAGGAATGGGTAAAGTTGTGTCTTCACTGAACATGATTAAAAAACATTTCAACGACATTACCAGTAATATAGAAAAAAAAACAAAAATAATATTCAAAACAATCTATATAATTTTTAAACAAAGATTCACTGAAAAACTTTTAGAAATAAAGAAAAAATAATTAATTAAAATTTGAAAAATAAATTAAACAAAGTCTGTATAGAACTTCTAACAAAAGTTAAAACCATTTAAACATTTTAAAAAATCGTAAGAAAATACTAGACATTTAATTTTTAAAATGAATAAGAAATATAAACATTTCGAAGTAACTACATTATTAAAGAAATAACTTAAAATAAAAAACTTTGAAAATATTAATAGAAATTTAAAAACTAAAAAAGAGGATATTTATTGAATTTTGATAACAAAACAAAAAATTACTCTTAAAAAAAAGGTCTAATTTAAAATTTACATAAACAAAAAAAAAGAAACTAAAAAATGTGAAGTGATTTAAAATCCAAAATATTTTAGTTTAAAAAAAAAAAAAATATATAATCAAAATATAAACATTTTTTTTTAAATTTTTTTTAAATTTTACCAATTTTTGTTTAATTTAGTTTTACATTTTTTTAAGATTTAGTTCATTTCATAATACCTTTAACATGTTTTTTCAAATAAATGTTTGTTATTATTTTCCAATAAAAAAGGGTAAAACATTATCCGATATGGACATGTGATACCTTATTTTAAAAAATTGACATTTTAGTGCATAACTTCGTTATTTGAAATCATTTAGGGTCGTGTGATACATTATTTTGAAGGTACCAATAAGACCTACAAACCCCAATTTTGGAAATACATGGGCGTGGGCAAGGGGCAATTAAAGCAAAATTGTGGATAACTTCGTTATCTCGAATCATGTAGGGTGTGTTATACATCATTTTGAAGATACTAATAAGACCCCTCATCGCTTATCAACATTTTGGAAATCCATTTGCGTAGGAAAAGGGCAATTAAAGCAAAATTGTGGAAAACTTCGTTATCTCGAATCATATAGGTTGTGTTATACGTCATTTTGAAGATACTAATAAGACCCCTCATCCCTAATCAACATTTTGGAAATCCATGGGCGTAGGAAAAGTGCAATTGAAGACAAATTTATGTTTATGGACTTTACGATTCCTAGTATGATTATTATTGTTCCTAATATATTATTCTAAGTGAGGATGGGGCCAGAGGCTATGAGTTGAATAATTTTTTAACAAAAAAAAACCCTAGTGCTACTACGGAACGTAGTTCTACTGCACCGCTTCATTTTTTTTTTAGCTGCGGAGTTTTCTGGAATCCTGAATCTGGATAGCTAACACTTGAATTTAATGTAAAGAATAATGTAACTAAAAGTTTTTTAGGAGTAGGAGCCTTGACAATAAAATTAGGAGTTTTACCTACTATAAAAAATACTTGGTTTCTAAATTTTCTTGTTCTACCAACTTTTTCAATAGTGTATTTTTACACAACAAAAAGTATCCTCAAGATAGAAAACTCTAAAAAAATCACCAAATAATTCAATTTGGTTACGTGAGACACTTCAATACCAAAAGTCTTTCGTTACGAAATAAAACGTGAAAAACAGAACCAGAAAAATGATGTCGTTATGGGACAACTTTAGGGTGCTGTTGGGCTTTATTTTTAGAATTTATTTCCAACTCATTATGGAAGCAAACTAACAACAGATTTACAACAGAATTATCTATGTCTGTTGTTCTCCTTCGTTTTCTGTACTTCTGTTCTGCAAATAAAAATTATATGCGCCATTGCTCCCCAGTGTTTAATTTTATGCAGAGAGCATTTGGTGACAGCGAAAGACATGTTTTTTTGTTGTCTTCTGTGTTTTATGGTTTGAGATAGGATGAATATTGTTCTTTGACCTTTGGTCCTGAATTTATTTTTAACTAATGGTTTTCTTTTCAATTACTCAAAAACCCATGAGAAAGTCGCACTATACATAATTCCCGCAGTGCCCCCTTTACAGACCATTACATTACAAAGATAGGAGGTTATTTATTTTTGGATTTTTATTAATTAGATTTCTTTTTGATGTTTGTATTTTGTATATGTGGGTTTTGGTGATGAATGATGGATAAATGAGAGAGTGCAATTAAAAGGAGAGGAAATGATTTAATTAAAAAGGTTTCTTTGTGGCCAGACTTTGAAAGAGAATATTTTCAGTTATTATCTTTTACATTAGTCTCGAAAACTTTACAAAGAATAAACTGAAACGTAAAACTTTTGATGTCGACAGCTTGCATTACACAAAACCACCCAATCAAAAATATAGTAGAATCAATAAACTTTCCACTGCTTGTTTGCGTCTCTCTTACCAACCCACAACTATTGGTAACTATCCTGTCCTTGTCTGACTTTTATAACACCCAAGCCATCTGTTTTCTTTGTCCACCTTGACAACGAATTTCCCATCAAATGCATTATGGAAAGAAAAGTTTGTTTCGTTTTTTTCATAACAAATTTATGAACATCCGCTTTTTTATTTTATACGTACATTTTGAATTCCTTTCATCTTTTAAGAGGATGTCGGGACTTTTTTTTTAAGAATTTTTTAACATTTTTTTTATTGAATTTTCATTTTTTATTTAAAACTAAATTAAGATGAGTTCTTTAAGATACTATAATAAATAAATAATTTTTTGTTTTCGTTAACTACATTACTTTGAAATCAAAGATATTTATTTTAGATTTGTTATGGAAATTTAGATAAATTCATAAAAAATTAAGGAAAACAATAAAACCATACTCTTTCTCTTACAAAAATAGAATACCAGCAAATCAAAATGAGAAAAACAGTCTCAAATTTTCATTTGCTGAAATATTAAATTATCTTTAAAAGAATGCCTTTAATCTGGTGGAGGGTAAGCTAATTCAAGGACACGATTTGACTGTTAGAAATATACCAGAGTTGTTGTTTCTAAAGAAAATATTTATTCCCGCCAATCAAAATGTATGTATAAGAAGTTTTTGCTGAAAATATAAGATGCTCAATAAAAGCCAACCATCGAGTCGAGCTTCTCGCACGATGTGTGGAATACTTTGTTCTACACTCAACTCCAGGAGCGGTATGCAACGGCTTGAAAATGTTCCCCATAACTCTTCGATATAATGGATAAGACTAACTTAGTTTCTGGTCGTTTTCAAAAGAAAACTCTTTCTCTGACATAATTTAATTAGGTATGATATAGACTTTATTCAGGATTCTATTCCTAGTTTTAAAAATCCTTGGAATGCCAAAAGAAAATTGCTTTTAGAAAGCTTAAGCATGAAGCTAAGTCCTTGAGGAAACTACTGCAAAAATCACGCTAGCTCTCACCTCGGCGTTCAATGCATCGTGCAAACTTAGCCGACATGGGAAAAAGAAATGGGAGGACTACAAATCTTTTGTAAATCATTACAAAAAAGCAAGGCCAAGGCGTGTGAGTGGAAACGATACTGCTATTGGACGCTCACTTTCCAGGCATCACTGATGGGAAATCAAACGTAAGTAATACAACTATCGTATAAATAACTATTTCCCTCTAATTGCAGACCTAGTAACATTGAAAAGGTATATTTTGGACAATAGGAATCTTTGATCCGTATATAAATCCTGGTGTGGATGGAATTCTTCCAAAAATGTTACAGAAAATCAAATAGCCCCTCTCTTAGTGGATGTCTATAAGGAATGGCTGAATACCTGCTCCATACTAAACAGCTGGAAAGAGGTAAAAGTGGTTTTTATACCGAAGGCTGGTTAAGTGGGCCACTCTAGAAGGACTATAGACCAATCAGCCCTTCGCAATTCTAAAAGTACTCGAAATAATTTTGGATGAGCATATACGGGGTCTTTTCAGCGCAACATCGATATCCTCAAGTCAACAAGCGTACTTAAAGGGAAAATTCACGGAAACAATATACATTGGCCGACTTCCTGGTTGTCGAAGGCGCTTTCAGCAATGTCAACAACGAGGCTATCGAGAGAGCGCTAATTAAGGTTGGTGTATCGATGGAACTCGTCAATTGGATCATGATGACTCTGGGGTCCGGAGTCATTCTATCTCGTATATAGGATCCAACTGTGCCTCTCGATCAGTTGCAAGGGCACTCCTCAGGGAGGTGTCATATCAAATCTTCTAAGGCTACAGGTTGTGGCCTTCACTTCATCTATACAGATGCGGTACGACTAAAAGGTCTTCGAAGGTGAAATGTTTGTCATTTATATGACCTGTGAGAAGCTCATCACAATAAAAGAACGCGAAAGTAAGTTTCCTTTATGTTGGGACAGTCAAGTGGTGCTTAAATCCACTTCTTCCTATAAATACTCCTTAGTTTCTTCTATTTCTTTGACATAGCTGAAAGAAAAGAATTGATGGTCATATTATGGTATTGGCTCTTTAATAAAGATTTTGAACACTTTTGGAATCCCAACATTAAATTCATAGAAACTGAGGGTAACAAACCCCAAAAGCTATATCAGTCTCATTCTTTCAAAGAAAAATATAATGCCTGGAATCAAATTTAAAAATAAAAAGCCATCAATCTAATTTCTTTCTGTAATTATAATGTCATTGCAAAACGATTGAATTATCAACCAGATACATCAATATTTCAGATTTCCCAAACTAATCATCAAAATTCAATGGAAACTTTTAGATCTCTAAAACAACAAAATTTTAAAATGAACATCCGCCTTTTCCCACGTAAAATTTAAAAAGGAGATGAACATTAAATCGGTCGAGACATTGAACTACAGGAAAAATCGATGAATGAAAAATATAAAGAAAAACTAAAAAAAAAACCGCTTCCCGTTTAATCATCATTTTTCATTGTGTAAAGAATATGAGGAACGTGAAGAGCGAATAAGCGACCGACCCAAAAGTGTGGAAAATTCTGAGAACTGCTGCAAAAAAATAAATAGCAGACGCTTCATTAAATTAATGAACTCTCTTATTCATCACATTTCATTTACCTAAAGTTTATTGTTACGTAAATGGTGGATTAAATAAAAAGTTCTTTTTTGTGGAAAATAAATAAATACTTTTGAAACAAGCGAGCTTGTTGAAAAGAAAAACAAGCGGATTTTATTTTTCTTGTGAATTATATTTCTTGAATGGGACTATTTGAAAAGACTAGACTCAATTGTTTTTCTTGTGTTTTGTCTTTGAATTTAAAGTTCCTAGGTTCAAAACCCGACGCCTTACGTAGTTAGTTTTCAATTTCTAGAAGTATTTTTGATTGTCTGTATGTTTTGTATTTCTGTCTTTTTGTCATATGTCTGGCCGTCTCTGTTCTGTATGTCTATTTGTCTGTCCTGAATATGTGCTGTAGTTGGTTGATGTAGGTGCTAGCACTACCGCCTTTTAGTCTGACGATTCTGAGTTCGAACCTCAGTGCATACCTCCGAATTTTTCGTATGAGTCGGATATACTACCTGACGCTACCCTCGTCGTTTCGATGTTGATCAAATAAAAGGGTACCTTTAATACACGCGTTAAAATAGCAGACAGCTCATCACTGACTCTATTCAGAGGAAGAATGAAAGCTAACAACACTGATGCATAAGAGCACATAGGAAGCAAACATTCCTTAATATCACTGCTACACCTTGAGTCACCTTTGGTTCGTTGCGTGATTATCTTAGTAGTATATGTGCTGAATGTATTTATTCTGTCTTACCTAGTTCAATAAACTTAAAAATATGAAGTCTCTTGAAGACTGATTTCCAGCAAACCCAAATGACCCTCGGAATTACTGCATAAAACGATCGTCATGATAAATTAACCATCCAATCAATAACAACATTTTAAAATTAGTTTACGTGCTTCGGAGTAAAAAATATACACAGAAATATTATCATCATCTAAGCAACAAATTGGTCTGGTTCATTCTATATACTGCTAGATTCCATGAGAAAGTTTACAAATGGTTGTTCGTACAGTTTCATAACCAATTCACTTGTTTTGGAAATAATTAAATTAAATCACTTGGATGGTTGCATTGGTTTGGTTACTTAGCAAGGAGATTACTCACAATGGATAGAAAGTTTTTGATTATAAACTTATCTGACTCATTTTCAAAGAGGACTGAACTGTTTTTGTATATACTACAATATTTTTCTAGAATTTTGTTTATTGCATAGAAAGAATAATGGAAATTTAGTGTTGTGAAGATCGGCACCACGTTAATAAAATATAAGAACACCGGCAACACTGACAAATAATTTCCTAAAATAGAAAAACAATAAAAACGTAGTTTATTATACAGCAGATACCACTTTAAATTCAAAATCTATAGACTAAGTTAACCGTTGAATTTTCATAGGTTATGAAAAATGAACTTTGAAAGTGGAAACAACATTTTAAAATAATTTTACGTGCTCTGAAATAACAACGTTATCATTTTGAAAACAAATTAGTCTGGTCATGAGAAAGTTAACATTTGTTTTTATAACAAAATTCACTGGCTTCTTTTTTTGAGTTAATTGAGTCAGGAAACCAGAGGGTGGAGGTTTAGCGCTGGAGGTTATCAATTATGGAAATTTAATTAAAACTAGTCGAAGGGAAATAGAATACAATGGAATGGTTTTAGTTCGTAGGATAGAAAGGTAGTTAGAATAATTGTATAATATTATACAAAAAGTAGATCCCTTGGCAGGAAAGCCAAAAAACCATACCAAGTTAAATAAAACATGAGTCATCCCACACAAAAAAGAAAACCAGAACCATAAAATTCAAGAAATTCTTCTCATCACATAACATCAAAAGTAAAACAAAAGTAATGTCTTTATAATAATGTTTAGAAAAGAAAGAATAAATGTTTTGCAACTCGATAATGTTTTATGATATGTGTCAGCAATAAAATTCTTCTTCGTTGTAAAACGTGTTTCTCTTCGTACGTCAATTTTCAATTCAAATGAAATGTTAAAATATATTGAAAGTGATTAGTTAATTATTTTAACGCGTTTTACAAGAGTTTTTATTACGTGTTTCGTCTTTATCTTGAAATTATTTTTAAACTTACATTTTTTATAACACTTACCACACTTTTACACATTATACAACACTTCAGTCAAATATATATTAGAAACCGAAACCTGATTTTCTTTCTAATTAAGATTGGTCGACAGTTACTTTCACTATTTTGTGTATTCGCAGATGAACTGAACTGAATATGTGGAGTGGTATTCATTTTGTCGTGGATTCTGTTTCTGAAGAAGGCAATGATATTAAGTAGCAGTGATATTATGAATTCTTCCTATGCAAATAGTGCTTTAGTTTTCCTTTATCTACAGAATTTGAGTTCCCTTTTATTTAATGAGGGTAGGTCAGGAAGTATTGCCGACTCACACCGAAAATTATGACGTGTTCTCTGCGGTAATTGAACTCAGAATAGTCAGAGAACATGGTTCATTGCATCTTAGGCTACTTTTCGAAAGTCTCCCAGACAACCAATTCCTTTCTTTAAGAAATCTTTAATATAACTTTTAAAAGAGATCAGACAATTTAATTTGTTGAAGAGTTACTTATTTGAAAGTTGAAATATCCGGGAGGACTGCTTTTCTTTATTTGTTTGCAATATACAAAATGTCGATTTTCTCGAGTTTTGTATAAGATATTTGAATTCTGAAACGGAAAAATTATTCTTAAGACTCTAGAGTTCAGTATTAGCGTGATTTAGTTTTGTAGTTTATTGGTACAGGTGCATAGGTTATTTACACAGCGTTAACATGTTATTGAAGGCTTTCGTTACGTTTCATTTTCATATTTTTGAAGGTTATTTTTGGGTAGGAAATTTTTGTTGGAAAATATGGAGCGGAATAGCCTAGTTTTTTTAACGTTACTTGAAACCTTATGTTACGTTTTTTATGATATAATGAAAGAAATTTATTTTTTTTAAATTTTAATATTTTTGTAGATATATTTTTATTACGTTTTTGTGTATTAAATATTTAAAATTATGGAAGAAGATAGGCTACTCTTTGTAACATCATAATTACGTTACGTTTTTGGTGGCGTTGTTTTATAATATTTATATTTTGGAGGTAATTTTTTGTTAGGATCGTTGGAAATATGGACTGAAGAAAGAAAAGGGTCTTTTTGTGAGGTTTTGTGATTTCTTACTTTACATTTTTAATGAAACAACATATTTTGTTTAGTTTTTTTTGTTTATTATATAAAAATTATATTTTTGTGACGGTAATACAGTTTTCGAAAATGTCAACAGCAGCCAAATAGTCAGAATATTGTTATTCACATATAAAGTCGTTCGACTGGGAATTCAAACAAGTTTTCCAATATTCCAGAAATGATTATGATAAAGCAATAAATACTATATAAACATTAAATAANCCAAAAATAAAAAGGAAATCCAATACCTTTAGCAAAGCAATAAATACTATATAAACATTAAATAAAATGATATATTATATTTTTCAATATTGTAATCAAAATTTAAATAGGTTTAAAGGATTTTATTTTTTATAATTTTTGTTTAGTTCAAATATTTGTTTGCATTATATATATTTAAAAGTTGTAAAATAAACAAAAAATACTTATTTAAAAAAAATAAAAAAATTTATTTTTAATTTAATTATTTACATTTAAAATAATATATTATATAAACAAAAAGAATCCACACAAATTTTGAAAATTTTAGAAAACTCTTCATTTAATTTGCTAAGTTAAAAATAAATATTTTCAGAAATATTTAATCCAATTTTTTTTCAAAAACTGAAAAAAGAATTATTCTAATTTAATTTACATTAATATTAATTTTATTTCAAATAATTTAATTCTAATAATTTAAAATATAAAAATAAATAATTAAAGCAAATTCAAAATAACTCATTAACTTTAGTGTTATTAAAAAATAAAAATATGTATTTTTGTGTTAATTTTTTATTAAATATCAATTAAAAAAAAATAGTCCGTAATATTTTTCCCCCCAAAATTAACGATGTGTAATAAAATATAAATTTTAAATATAAAAAAAAGATATATATATATATAGATTTCAAAAGTAAAACCGAAATATTCAATTGATAAATAACATCCATGCTTTAAATACAGATGGTATATTAAATGACATAGTCATTTTCTATAATGAATTCGTCAAAGACAAACCAGGAATGATTTTTTTCATACAAGATCTAGTTTGACTTTGAACAATGTATTAGTGCGAAAACTCGTTGGGTGACACGCAAATGATATCATTACGATGTAGTGGGGATCAACTGGAGACAAAAACTGAGACTGAGAGATTTTTGAAGAATGGAATCATATCTTGAAAAAGGTTTTAATATTTTTCAAAGCCAGACTTCCTAACTGTGTTCTGCTTTTTATCATCTCCAAATAATAATAAACTTGAAGATATTTTAGCACAAGCAGTCGAGCCTCATATTTTTTTGTTTCAAAACCTCATATCTTTAAAACGGCTATACTATATTTTGAATAGTACAAGTTACTAAAACCCAAAAAGAGAATTGAAAAATAAAAAACAACTTGATCTAAAAACACTCAAGAAAGAGAACTTAAACCCATGAGATAAATAAGTGCAATTGTTCATATCCTAACCTGTCCAAAAAAAGCTCAACTAACCTCAAAGAAAAATTGATGACTCATAGTTCACAAATACCACCAAGAAACCACTCAAAATCAATAAACTATTCAAATTTTCAATTAACTTTGTAATGGTAATTTACTCTCGTTCGAGAACTGAAAACCAAACATAAACTGCATCTAATCAAAGACTCTACATCCACATAGAATAAATATTAAACAAAAACAAAAAAAGAAACCTCAAAGAAGATAAGTACCTAATGATACGACTGAATGGGTAGATTCAGTACAGACAGATAGAAAGATGAATGAATTGACTGAACTGAACTCAACTGAGTGGAGTGACTGAGTTCAATGGAATATCTGAAATGCATATATTATTTGTTATTCTTTGAACTTCATTATTCGATTCGTTTCATCTCTCCTGGTGCAGTAGTGCACCTAAAATAAATATTCAAATTTTGAATATTCTCCCACTTGAGAAAATATATTTTCCTATTTTCAGAGATACATCTCGAATTGCTAAACTATCAAGTGGACTGATGATGATTGTTAGGTTTCAAGTGAATCAAGTTGATCATGATTGGAAATGAATTCCGCAAGAATGAAAGGAAAAATACCAGTTTTTACGATTCCATTTCATCATTTCATTCATTTCGCGTATATTTCACACTCCCGGAAGTGCTTCCGATTTGAATATTCAGGCAGGGCGTGCACTGTACATATACTACACAATGTGAAAGAGAATGTTTGTGGTTCTTTCGCTCGTTTTCTGTGTACTTTGAGAAAATGTTGATTGAGGTTGTCGTTTAGAGTTCAAGGAACTTTTGTTAAGGTTTTGGAAGTTATACTAATATTTTAAGCGGTTGGAAAGTTAAGTATTATGTATATTACAGGTATTGAACTAAACAACTGAAAGGTATAGCAGTGATGTGTAATGTCTGTTTTCTGATTTTTACATCTACATCGGCTATTTAGTTTTCCCTCTTACTCTAATGAGCGAATAACTCAAATGCTTCAAAATGTCCAAGCCAAGAAGTTCTTGATACCGAGCTCTTCTTTGACCATATTAGCAGTTGAAACGTTAAACATACACTTTGTGCAACAACGGACATCATCAGAATCAAATAAAAACCTACTAGGAGTATTCGAGAGGAAAGTTCTTTGTGGACCTGGACATCTACAATTGGACATAGAAATGGATGTTTAATTTAAATTTTAAGTTTTAATTGAAGCTTAAATTGTTAATAGAACTTAGAATCTTCAGAGCGGAAGACAAAATTGCAAAACCCAACATAAGTAAGAAAAACCCATATTATTTTTTAAATTTCGACAATTTTCTCCAAGTGCCTTTCCATGTCGTGCGTTCGCGTTCATTACTATATTATGTTTAGATTATCAACTTAGACGAATTTGAATAATAATAACCAGGCATGTAATGAAGGAGACATAGACCAAAGACGAAAACGCTTATAAAACATAAGGAAGTGAGAAAAATCGAAAGGGAATACTAATTAAAACCACATAGAAACTTCTGCCGCTGACGGTGATGATACTTTTATGGACGAATCGGAAACTCTCCCCATATATTTCACAAAATATATATATAGTATAATCTTCCTGTAAATGTCAAAAGTTTGACGATTTAAACGTTTCGACGTGGCATGAATATACAAATATCACAATCACGATCTTTTATTTTCCATAGATTTAGATCTTTTTTGGATGGAAATGGGAAATTTATTTTCATTTGTCACGCGTTGAAAGGTTTTTGTTTTTTTATTTTGAGGGTGATAGATTTTAATGAGAGTTATTAGTTTTCTGTAGACTTTTGTCAATGTGGTAGTCGTTTGGTGATACGTTAATGATATGAGATTATTATCACGATGTCGTTGGGATCAACTGGGACAAAAACTGAGACAATTATGTCATCAGCATCTCATCGCTATTTTCTGGAAGTGTTGTCGAGAGGGTGACATAGCTTAGCATAGCTACCAGACGTGCCTACAGGTCGCGGATAGTGGAAGGCCTCACACGATCCATTCGCTATCAAGGTAGAATACTTTTCTTCGGAAGAGTCCCCGGATCATGCTAACGCGTTTTTAGGGCGCGGTAAAACACAAATTCTTTTGTAAAAGCTTGTCGTACGCAGCACATGTTTCTTTCATAAGAAGTGTGGCAACCAACAGACCACCAGGGATTCAATATCGAAGCACTGAAATCAGTGGAAAAGTTTACAAATTTCTCCAGCACTATCACGCACAAACTACAAAATGTGCAAGCTAGCATATTAGTCGAGGATTATTGGAAGCATGCTCCATTAACATCGGCGGCGACGGAAGTCCTAGGCCCAATCCAACTCAGAACCAAAAGAGAATTTCAAATCGATACGCATCACCTTTTTATCGATTTTAAACAGGCTCACGACTGTTTCATTAGAAATGAGCTATATACTCTGCAATGATGGAACTGGGCATCCCTAAGAGACTCATCCTACTATTTCAGGTGACCCTATAGCAGATACGAAAAGTGCAGTTCGAGTAAACACGCAAGGTTTCAGACAGGGAGATGCGCTTTACACATAAAAAAATAAGTGGTAAATTTTACTACTCAAAATAGTAACTCATATTAAATAAATAAGTTATTAACATTTGTTCAACTGTACTAGAAAAGTAACGTTTGTGGTTAGCTTTGAACAGTGAAGTAGCAGTGAAATACAATTTAATACTAATATGAAGTTACAATCAGAAACATATATGCAAAAAATGCTACTGCTGGGCTTTAAACTTGTGGTAGGCAAAAGACAATGTCTGGGTTTGTACTCATGCTTGAAAAAATATACACACAAAATAAAAATCCTCTAGAATTAAAAGAAAAAGAGAATAAAACTGGAAAGTTTTGCGTTGAAAAAGTACCCCAAAAATCGNAAATGCTACTGCTGGGCTTTAAACTTGTGGTAGGCAAAAGACAATGTCTGGGTTTGTACTCATGCTTGAAAAAATATACACACAAAATAAAAATCCTCTAGAATTAAAAGAAAAAGAGAA
>JXPG01031823.1:0-10938 GCA_001015175.1 Megaselia abdita
TATGTATGTATGTATGTATGTATGTATGCACCCTGGTAGTGGGGGACAGAGCATGAGGCTACTCACCTCATCTCCGAAATTATTTCCACTCCGAAAACACAGAGCAAGCCTCGGATCCATTGGGTAAACGGATTTCGACCCGGAAACGTCATGGACAAGGAGATACGGATAGGAACCTGGANGATCAGGGGTGAAGATCGAGCTACTTGATACCTTAGCTCGTTACAACGTCGGCATTGCAGCCATACTGGTGACTAGGTGGAAACGACACCACCAGGGACAAGAGAAGGAAAAGAGACATATACTACAGACTTATCGAACACCCTGGTAAAAGAACAGCTGGAGATCCTGAAGGATGAGTTCTACTTTCAACTGGATGCAGCCAAGTATGACGCTAAATACTTCATGGGTAACTTCAATACTAAGATTGGAAGGAAAGAGATCTCTCAGACTTTATTGGACACACAACAGAACGCACAAGCACCAGAAATCCACTAACAACGGATGTAGACTTATCAATTTCGATGCTAGCAGAGAGCTTGTCGTCAGCAGTACATGTTTCCTTCATAATAAAATCCAATTTTACATGGAAAGTGCAAATGGCACCGAAAACCAAATCGACTACATGCTTTCAGATTCCCGACATGCTTCTAACATAATGGACGTGAGGTCCTTTAGAATCAGGTCTCTGAGGAGGATCCCAAATAACTACCACCACGCTAAATCGCAGAGATTAAAGCGGCCATATCGAAATTGAAGAACAAAAAAAGTTCTGGGTCTGATGGGATACCAGCTGAGCTAATAAAACATGAGGGTGAGCAATTTGTTTTGAGCACTTACACCACCTTTTCCAACAGATATGGTCGACTATGACGATGTGCTAGTCGAGCCTGATTATCATAACACCCATATACAAGAAGGACGATAAGAAGGTCCGCATAAGAGCTCGACATACAAGATCTTGTCGTTCATTCTATGTTTGATGAGATTCACATCGCAACAAAATCATCGGAGATTACCAAATAAAATAAGACCCGGTGTGGGCATGATGACAGCCCACGATATATGGAGCTCCGCTCCCTTCTTAGCAAGTAGATCTGCAGTTTCGTTCCCTTCAACGTTGCTGTGACCAGGAACCCATATCAAGGTGACTCCAGCTATCACTCATTCGTTTTAGCAGATCCTTGCATTCTTGCAAACTAGGGATGAAGATTTATATGCTGATTGTATGGATTTAAGCGCAACTTGACTGTCCATATTATAAAGCAACCTTACCTTTGTCGACGATGACATCGTGTTCCTTTGGTGTAATGAGCTCCTTGCAGGACATATTGATGGCAAAAACTTCAACTTGGAAGACCATTCAGTAGTTAGGGAGTAGAGAAGGATCGTTTCACACTGGTGTGATTTCAATATGGAATTCTGCTCCGCATCTGGTATCAGTCTTCCAACCATTTGTATAAATTTTCCAGGTGAAGTCAACTGAAGTGCACCGTTCTTTCCATTCTGATCTAGATGTAAACCTTACCTCATATGATCTCCGATTCCAATTTCCGATTTTAATGTTATATTCTGTCAGAATATTCGAAGGTCTAAAGTGTGTACCTTCCACTGGCTCGCGAACAGTAATCTAATGTCTGTTTTTGCTGCGATGTACATCCCATAAAGGTTCTACCATGGAACGTTTATCATCGCGAAAAGGGAGTCTTTAGACGTAGTTCGTATTGCACCAGTCACTCCAATATATACTGTTCTTAGAACCTTGTCCAGTTTCCTGCCGTTTTCTTTTACTTTTAAAGCCGTACACCAGACCGCCACGCCATAGAACCTATACAGCATAGTATAACCCTGGACCCAACAGCCATAATGATCTAGCTTACGAGTTCTATCGATACACCAATCTTAATTAGCGTTCTCTCAATAGCCTCGTTGTTGACATTGTTAAAAACTCCTTCGACATCTAGGAAGGCCAAGATCTACGGCCAATGTGTACGGTTGTGTTTCATCGAACCTTCGACTTTGCGTAACTTCTTATAGGGCCGTTTCCGTCGATTTTCACTTCAAGTACGCGTGTTGACATGGCGTTAGTCGTTAGTCAACAGGTGTTTAGTCATTCCTTATAGACTTCCACTAACAGAGGGTCTATTTGATTTGCTGTAACCTGTAGCATCTTTGAAAAAAATTCCATCCACACCAGGTGATTTATACGGATCAAAGGTTCCTATTGCCCATAGTACCTTTTTCAGCGTTATTAGATCTACAATTAGAGGGAAATCAACGCACACGCCTTGGCAATCTTCATTGCTTTTATGTACTGCTTTGTAAGAGATTTGTAGTCCTCCCATTCATTAGTCCTATATGATTTATTGAAAAGGGTCCTGACGTCTCTTCTTAGCTTACTGAGATTTTCATCAAAGTAGGCTGGTAGTTTCTTCCTCCCAGGTCGGTTTATTTTGGAGGATGCATTAAACGCCGAGATGAGAGCTAGCGTGATTTTAGTAGTAGTTCCGTCCAGAGTCCTTTTGGACTTTCAGCTACACGCTTAAGCTTGCTAGAAGCAATTTTCTTAAACTGGACCCAGTTCGTATTGCGAAGATTTCTAAAACTAGGCCTAGAATCCTGAGTAAAAGCTATATCATATCTAATCAATTTATGGTATGAGAAAGAATTTTCTTTTAAAACAGACCAGTTTGAGACCGAGTACGACCTACTTCTGACTAGAGTGACATCTATAACGTCTGCCCAACCCGGGTATATGTCAGAAAGGTTTGTAGAATTTATAACTTCCCCATTCTGAGTGTCTAGAATTGGCGTCTAGACCTACGAGCTCCTCTCTGGTGTTCATTAGGACCTCAAGGTAAGGTGGTGGTATGGTCGTCTCGCGGGCCAAATACGCAGACGATAGTAGAAGCCTTCCACTGTTACCCTCCATGCAAACGACCGTCGTGTCACCATCACTGGAAGAAGTAAAAGAAAAGCATTAATGTAATTCCTAACTAGTATACAAGACCTCAGTCAGTACTTTTCATCAGACGAGGCCTTATAAGATAGGTTTAAATCAACCGTGTATAGTCCTAGAATTTCACCTCCTCGGTAAGAACTACATCGACGCTGTTTAAAAAGATTAAATAATTTTCCACTGCCAGGCTACAATGTTTTAAATTAATCTGTACTAACCTTGTTTTACCGGCTGTTGTTGGTTTGATGGTGTTGATCCCCCCTACTGGTTACTTGGGTGTTTCATGGTTTGAAAGCTCCCCTTCATCCAGGCTCGCTCAACTGAGCGATTATACTGGCTTCCTCCTCAACCTCCTGAGCCAACAGCGCAACGATCTTTATCACGCGGACCGGTATCACATTATGCCATTATCATAAGAAACGTAGAAGTTCTGAAGACAAGCTACAGCAACATAGTAGATTTGCTACATCAATGGACCTCAGAGTGAATATCGAGAAGACTATATATATAATTTCGAGTAGAAACCAAGCCGGGATCACCAATATCAACATTGGCACTGGCAAGTTTGAGTCAGTAAAGGATTTTACGTATCTTTGGTCTTCAGTGAACACCCAAAGCGACTCAAAAGATCAAAAGGAGAATCATGCTTGCTAACCGAACTAAATAGAGTGTTAAGATCAAGTCATCTGTAGAAGCACTAAACTAAACATCTGCAGGATCCTCATTATATCCGTTCTGATGTCGTGGACATTATCAGAATCATACAAAATCGATACGATAACATCATGAGCTCTGTGAGCTATGTACAGACTCCAGTATCGTAGATAGAGTGCGAAGACAACAACTTCGGTAACTTGGACATCTATGGCGCATGTCAGATGAAACCCCACCAAAAAAGACCGCACAAGGTAGACCCGAATTTTACTAACGACAAGGTCGACAACGGTTACGATATGGTTAGATTGTATTGAAGGAGAACTCATATCAAAAGGAATTACATGAGACAATCGTGGAAACAAATTCTGCAGATTCTTAATCAACGCCATGGTTCAGATAATCCTCATATCTAACTATCTATATGTCTATCTATCTTTTAATAAATTCTAAAACATACTAATTTTTAGAATATTCATACAAGAAATCTCTAAGACATTTGATATATTCTTAAAAATATTGATGTTTTTTATTTAATTTAAAAAAAGGCTGAAAACTTTAATATCCAAGAGTTTGATATATCGTAAACAGAAACACATACATTTCTTTCTTTGGGTGGAGTTATGTGCGTTTGGAAGTTATGTGAAAGACAGGTTACAAGCGGGGAATACAATTATTGGTGTAAGAGGGACTTAGTAATAATTACTATAAGTCAATATCTTATGAATAATCCGTGAAAAAAAATTGTTTAATATTTTCAAGATGTTTAAATATATAATTTTAATATATATTTTCTAGAACATACAAGCAAAAACCAATCAATCACTTCAAATTTAAATCAATTCCCATATTACAACAAACACATTTTATTGCTGTGTCTATGCAAAATTCTATATTGTAAAATCATAATTTCGCAATAAAAGTTATTGATTACCAAACAAAACACAGGGATTAACCTTCCACAATAGCAATACGAAAAATATAGCATGCATAGAGTAATTATTAGAGACCAGTCATTCAGTCAGTAATTAAGAAGAACTTTTATTGCCAACAATTAGCCAACTTTAAAATCGGTTTAAATATTTATAAGAACTATCGTATAGAGAAAACTGTGATTTAACACATGTAAAATGTAAAAGAAAATAATTTACATTTAAATCTGCTCATAATTTATATGTTCATCGTTGATTTAATTAACCCAAAACACGAGAGATAATAAAGCCATTAGTTGCCTGATAATGCCATCGGAATAAAGGAAAGGATGGATCATCGCCCTTTCCATGAATTGAATATATGTATCTTGTATCCCACAATCTATTTTTTCTCCATCTTCTTCGTTTGTCTACAACATCAGTTTTAATGACAAATTGCATGATTTCTAACTGACTAACTGCCTCACACCGGTACTAACTTTAGTCTACGATGTTAACAAGCTACAAACAAAACATATTTCTCGCATAAACATAGACAGCTATAGCTATCTATATGAAGTATATCACTATAACCACATTCCATCGACCGACCGACCAACTCCTTCAAGAAGCGAAGCAACCTCAAACTTAACTTCAACTGAAGATACAACATTCGATTCGACTGAAAGAAAAGCTGATTTCAAACAAACCATCAAAATCGTAAATAATAAATTGTTGGTTTAAAAAGATGAATAATTAGAGAAAATAAAGTATATAATTTGCAATTGAAATTTGGGTCTGAGTCTGACTCTGACTGACTGACTTGCTTTAGCTTTGGCTTTAGTCTTGACTTGAATTGGATTCCAATTCAAATTCTCATCTCATTTTTCTTCTTTCTCCTTCATCATCAAGATGATCATCTTGACTTGACATATGTGAATGAATACGATAAGTGGGAGGAAATAAAAGATGATCATTTGTTTTAAATGAGTGATGGGGTTTCTGGTTAAATAACGGTTAAATTTTCCTCATTGAGAAAAATTGTTGGTTTTGTGCTGTCTTTGTAATTAATTAAGGCATTGAGATTTTACTTGTTTTAAAAGTTTTAGAAATTACCTTATGTTTTTCTTCTAATTTTTAAAGTCTTCGTCTTCCATCAGGAATACCATTCCTTGAACGAAGCTCTTGTCCGTATACAAATGATATAGCTCATTCTCCTTAGTGTTTGATTTCCTGCGTGATGTGATTGTAGGGGTTAAATGAGCTTCCCAAATTCCTGAAATCGTTGACTGCTTCAAACTCATGGATTTCATGATGTTCGAATCCCGCAACAAAAAATAAATTAAATAAAAAAATATATATATTTACAAATCCATAGCTCATCATCAAAACTTATATATATCAATGTAATTGTTTATTTTTATAAGTAAACTTTAAGTTTAGATTTATTTTTTAGTCGGAAATCCATAAAAGTTTTTTTGTAAAACGAAGTTTTTTTTTATGGAAGTTTATTTTTACTCAAAAAACTTAAATTTTTTTCGAAAATATTAAAATTTTAAAATATTGTTTTTTTGTTTTATGGAAATGTCTTAATTTGCTTAAATAAAACATTTTGTAGAAGAAAAGCCTGATTTAACGAATAGTAACGCATAGTAAAAATCTGATTTCGCTAAATTCATGTCTGATTTTCTTATATTAATTGTTATAATAGCTAGAAGTCTCTCCTTCAACTCTGACGATTCTAAGTCCAGAAATACATTTTTAAATGCTTTTTAGTGACGACGAAGATGGGAGCCTATAGGGTGTCAAAGATTTGTTGTGGTTGACTTTTTTCATGAGTTCCTCCTCCGTCTCTGTACCTGTTGTGTTTCTTTTACTTGATTGGTTGATCCCTAAGCTGGCGTATTTAAAAAGATCTTGATTGAAGCCAGTGGGACTCAAACCCATCCAAAGTCTATATTGTAAGTAAGCTATCGAGTCAAGAAAACTCAACCTCAGATAGTTTTCATGAATATTTTTTAAAAGTTGATGAAAAGCAATACATTTTTTTTGTTAGAACGAAAAATGTTGAGATTTAAAATGACATTTTTCTTCTACTTTTCAAGAAAAAGTATTGCTGGTTTTCTGGACTCAGAGGAGGAAAAAAAACGAAAATCGTTTTGGGATAAAGTACATTATTAACGTAACCATTAACCGTTAACAATAAGAATCGGTGTTTTCGAATATCCATGCTCACATAAAATAAAAGATAGAATCTTATATGCACATTGAGCACGCTAATACCTCTGTAGCTCTTACAGTCTTTCTTGACTCCTTTTTTATATGCTAGCTTAAATATCAGCGAACAATACTCACTCAATACGTTGGATTGGACCCATCGTTACAATTTTCAAAGCAGACCTCGGCGTGACCTTTCTTTCAAAGAATAATTCGTTGGATCTTAGTGCCTCAATGTTGACTATATTGAGGATTGCTGCTTTACACACTTAGTCATAAATATCATAGCCGTAACGTTCGAAGCGTGTCGAGAATTAGCAAGCACATGGTTGGTTTGGCTTACCATTTTGCTGTCTCCAGATGTACTGCTAATAACTAGCGCTCTACTAGCAGCAACATTGACCAATCCACACCGATTGTCAGAAGAGTAGTCTGGCTGTGTTGTTCAAAAACACCTCGATAAATGCCTTCTTTGCCAACCTGATCATTAAAGTCATCAACGACGTATTTCACATCATGTTTTGGACAAGCATCAAGGCAGCATCCAGCTTGTCGTAGAGGATATCCTTCTTAGTTTCAAGTTGTTGCTTGGTTAATGAGTTGGAAGTGTTATTTGGAGCGTAACCACACCATATATGCCCTGATCGTTTTTAACACTGAAGTAGAGTCTCTCTTCCCCTTTCTATCTCTCAGTATGTCGCTGCTTCCAAATCTCACCAATCCCCTTAAGACCTGCGTAAAGTCGACCTTATAAGATGCAAGAGCGTCAAGTAATCATTCCTTAACTTGTCAATAAATATACCCGTTAATTCCATTAAAAAAAAAAAGTCCCAATTAAATAAATTCCCATCTGTGAAGAAGTTATTAAACCAAAAGTGAAGACAATTCATCAAAGTAACACCGATTGTGTGGAAAAACAACAAGTGTTGTGCTCCACAACCCGTGATCCATCGCCTTCAGCCATCAAACAAAATGACAGTAACACTTCCTAGTAGAACATTTGCAACCTTCAAATCGACCCAATTTGCAAGATCTCACACTCTCATTTCTCACCTTTTCTTCTATTCTATGTAATCTGCAGACTTGATTCAAAGAAAAGCTAAAATTGGAAAATATCACGAAAACATAAACAATATGCCAATTAAAGAGCAATTCACAATGTCAAGAACCAAATGAAACTGCACGATGCGATGTACATAGTAATAGTGCTTCTTGCCTGTCTTTCCGTTAACACTTGAGTTACTTAAGTGTTGAGCGAGAGGATAACACGTGCCAAAGGATACTTGATTAATATATGGCCCTTATAATTAACCGAATATATTCCCATCCGATCTGATTAGAAGTGGATGATGAAGAGAGAAGCAAACAACATCTACAGAAGAAGAAGAACAGAATCAACTAAACGAAAGACCCCCAAGAATAATGCATAAATTAACACTGTCGATTGAGCTAGGATTGCCAGGTGTTAATGATCAAGATCAGAGACATTTTCTGCAACATTTTTTTAATTTTGAAAGAAGAAGAAAGCCATCTTTGTGTGAAGAATGTTTTCCAAAGAAGAAAAATTAAAAGTAGTTGACAAGCAAATTGCTTATGTAGCGGATGACATATATAGAGGATTCTTAATTCAAGGAAGGCGACCATTTTCCGTTTTTTTGAAGCTTATTTTAGGAAACTTACCACAATGCTAAGATACGCTTATCACAGCATTAGAAGTTAGAGCTGAAAATGAGCTTACCATTAGAGGAGATCCGAATCAGCAAGATACAAAGGTGATCACCAGTCCAAGCAACATTTGGAATACCATTAATTCTAGAATACCGTTGGAATATACAACTCTACCTACTTGTAACCCTCTAGAAGAAGGTAAGGTGTCCATGAAGGACTTTCAGAAATGTTGAACTATGGTAATATACTCGCAGTTAGACAGAGTCTAGCGAGGAAATTGTGAATATCTTATCATAATTCCTTGGGTTGAGGAAGTTCTTAGAGTTTATCTGCTTAACGGGTATATTCCAAAGGTATAAAGAGAATAAAAGGCTGATTAACCCCTACTTAAGGACTGTTGTAAAGCCGAACCAGCTTTCGAATGTTCAACATGCCTATTGTAAGTTGAAGTCAAGTACAACTGCTTTACATACTATTATATAATAGCAGCCTTAAAAGGGAAGGGAGTTAGGCATACGCTCTTGGATAAAGCATATACTAAGTAGTGGTTTAGTAACAGGTGAGGTATCAGAATCCACAACGCACAGGTCAGTTAATAGGGGAACTCCTTAACGTGGTGTAATACATTATCTTTGTTACTTCAAGTAGCTGATGAGATCCTAACTAAATTGGAAGAAAAGATGGGCTACTAGCAGGGGTCTAGGAGTAAACGCAGAAAAAAAATCTAATGATAAGAATTTAAGCGTAGCTAGAATCAAACGAGTTTTCGAGTAAAAACTGAGACAATTAAACATCAGGATGTCATTCTTAAAAAATATTACATGGGTAGCTTTAATATATCTGATGCCGTAACCGTAAGAATAGATACTATATTTTGTTAAAAAAATCAAACAAAATTAACAAAAGATCATGCTTTGAATAATCCGATGCTGAGAGTTACTAATAGTTGTTTGAAAGAGCTAGATTGTATACTAGCATTTGTTAGAGAATTGATAGCTGAGCTTTGATGTGGACTATATGATTCATATTTAAAGTCAGCTGTTTATGATAGATAGTAGTGTTAAGATTGTGGATGGAATTGTTGTATATGTTCATATAGATTGTGTTAATAATTTTCAATTTAATCCGTTGTGCTAGTTTCAAACGCCGATTTTCTTGCAAAGGCTGAATTCCAATTTGAACTGATTGACTGACTGAACTGTAACTATACCTCTGAGAAGAATGAGACTGTGTGGATTTTAGCGTTCGAAGCCTGGTTTAAATTTAACTGATCTGAAACATTGGGGGATGAATTTTCAATTACTTCTACATCAGGAGTTGGAATCACGAGAAGTTACGTGATGTCTACGTACTGTGATGACTACTTTAAAGATTGTCTGTTATTATCAAACATTGGGTGTATATAGGAACCTGAAAGTGTTCTCGAGACTGTTATATAACTCATTAAAGCCGCCAGACTGGTGCCCAAATGGCAGATATTGGAAGACATTGTACGCTCCGTGCGCTATAGAGTGTAATATAAAGGTAGTAGGACTACTTGTAAGAAGGTGTTCGCCGAACCATGCCAAACGCGAATATGGGCGCGGTAAACTCTTAAGAATAAGAAGAAGACTGACATAAAGAGACTTCACAAACCCAAGGACTTAACTGCAAGCAAAAATGGAATAAGAAGGAAATAAATTCACATAAATTCATCTGGATATAAAGACTCAAATAGACCATATTTTTAACTGATCTGGAGAACCGACGTGGAGAACCGCTTTTCGGAGATTGACAAGGCAGCAAGAGCTATGTGACTACAAGTTAACGTATCCAAAACTAAATATATGCTTGCCAATATGAAAAAAAGCTATTTTCAAAATTTTGGTCAAACTTGGATCTCCAATAACACCTCGCTCTAAAGCTCTAAAGACCGGGCTCGAAGCACAAAGATCTAAGAGATTGCAGAATGAGATATCCAGGAGCTTCAATAATACTATTGTGAAGTTTACAATTGCTAGATTTTTCTGAGACATAAACATTGATGTCAACCTACATCAATAATGTTGTTAATGTATTGTCTTCGAAGTATGGAAGTTAAAAAATTGTGTTTCATTGCTGTGGATCCATATTTCACAAAACAATAGTATTCTAAAGTAATCCAATATCCATTTTGTGTTGAATTTCCAACTAAGTTTTCGCTATATAGAAAGAAGAAGCCCAAGGCGTGGAAGTTCCTCTGAATAGAATCAGTCTACTATTTGAACTGCTGTATCAGAAGTACACCTTTATTTCATCAACATCGAAACGACGAAGTTGTATTATTTCCGACTCAAACGAAAGAAAACTTTTTCCGAAAAACATAGTTGTCGCGAGAAACTTCTATAACTAAGACAACATAATGTTATCACAAAGTGCATCACAAATATATCTTTGCCCAGTCGCGAAGTGACACCTCGTCATGATGTGATACCACANTATTATTTCCGACTCAAACGAAAGAAAACTTTTTCCGAAAAACATAGTTGTCGCGAGAAACTTCTATAACTA
>JXPG01031854.1:0-14025 GCA_001015175.1 Megaselia abdita
ATGTTTCTAAAACTATTTGAATTTTTGAAAAGTTAACTTAGTTTTTCAATGCACAAATTTTTTCTGCCGCAGTCCTTACCAAGAGCATTGGTATCGATGTTCTTGAAATCTTTATAAGAGTAGAACGCACAGCCATCATCAATTACAGAAATATCCTTGATAGCAAGAATTAAAGAATTCAAAATTAAATCGTGCTTTAAAAAGTAAGGTATTAACAACTGTTGATATTTGCTTCACTATACGGTAACAAGAATATGTTCCAATAATATTAGAACACCTTAGAGTGGGAACTTCCATATTGACAAAATTCAAGCCCTCTAACTGATTCTGCGTACTCACTATAAACGCTTGAAGACTTTAGTAGGTTGATGTTGAAATCTCCACAGAAAATTTACTACAGTAGATGTTTATCTCATTAAAAAGTTCACTAAGTTTATACAGTTTTTGGTTTGTATGTACATCCAAGTAGAAGATTGGTAGATGGTAATGAAGCTTCTAAAATAATGAATTCTGACTGTAGAATTTGATGGCTTTGTACTTATTTTTGATACAGATTCTAACGCCTCCTGCACGTCTACTGCTTGGTCTATTATTCCTGAAATGCGTATACCCATTGACAGAGAGCGCAGCGTCTTGATGTGATGAATTTAAACAAGAGTCAGAAATAAATATAGCATATAAAGTGTATGATGCTAAGTCAATTCATCTATGTGAATATTACATCTGAATATGAATGTATACAAAACAAAAACCTTTTGAAGTTGACTTAGAAATTACATCCAATAATAAAGAAGTTGTTGAAAATAATGTAGAGTTATTGGTGATAGGAGTTTCAGATGTTATTGAAAATTGCTATAAGTAACTGAATATCTACTGACAACATGATCGTTAGAAACATTGATACCAAGTCTTCGAAGGCAGAACTATCGGAAGTTCAATATCATCCTCAATAGAACATTGGATTCCGTCACAGCTTGTAATATGTAAATTTTATGGAACTGAGTTGGTGATAACTTCCAAATCGATAACCATACACCATATAGGGTCCATAGTTTCCTTTCCTTTACCCCAAAGTAAGAGGACAACACTTTATTCCGTTTAATTTCAGAAGTTGTGAGTCCTACAGTTTGTAGATGTATCAAGGCAAGTTATATTCCCCTTGATATTTGTGTCTTGATCTGCCAATTGCCTCTCATTCCGTTAGTATGTGTAAAATACTTTCCGAACTGTCCATTCCTTCACAGAAGCGACATTCATCAGACTGTGTGAGGTTTAATTTTCTAACAGTGTTCTTGTTGTGGTTTTGAAGATTTTTGCTTCTTCCTTTATCAATCGCCGGCGCAGAAGGTCTTCAAAACTGTGCATTCCTTTTCAATGAATTGGTTTATCTGCTGTTTTATGCTACATAGCGATATTCCTACGGTTTGTAAAGCTCTGATAATTTCCAGAGCTGATGACCTTTATTCACAATATACTAAGTTTCTGTAATGCTGTCAATTCATGTGGTATTTCAATCACTTCAAGCATATGATTACTTTTCAAAAAAGTGATTGTATTATATTTATTGTGTTTACGTATTTCGATGTTAGCCTTCTTCTTAGCAAGAAAAGTCATCAACTCGAGCTTCAATTAGTAAATCAGCTGGAACTCGATCTCTACATATTCTTTGATGTAATGGTATCGGTAATGAATATGTTTGGTTCTGCTATGATCTAAGGTTTACCATCATTAAAATTTAACTCCTCCATAATGTAGCTCAAGTATTTTAATTCCTTCGTTGTTTCAGTTACTGCTTCTTAGATGTCGCAATACCTTTTGCGTCTTTGATTTCAAATTTATAGCAGCTTCAGCATAGATGAAACCCAGTCCAGTCATGTCTAACATTACTACTAGTCCAAGATCTCAGGCGCTATTTGATTGAATCCATCGCAGAAGTAGAACTCTTTAGATTACTTGTCATATTTTCTTCATATGATTCTCCATCTTGAGACAACATTTCGTCTTCATCCTTCAACATAATTGTCTTCAGGAACAATATCTTAGTTTCTTCTTGCAAACTTAGGCCTTAAACCTGAGATGATTTTTTTGCCCAGACAAAGTCTTGTTTTTTTGTGCGAAAACTCGTTGGGTGATACGGAAATGATATCATGATGATATCATCACGATGTGGTGGGGATCAACTGGAGACAACAACTTAAGCTAAGATATCATCAGGATGTCATCCTTAAAAAATGTTACAATACTGGGTGAATGATTTGTCAATGCTCTTTTATAGTATAGACATAAAATCACTCGAATTAACTGCTTAGCTGTCTGGGTCTATATTTTATTGGTTAGTCATGCACATGCACATAGACATCAAAACTAAAAAGAAAAACAAAAAAGCGTTTTAAAAATTCAGAGCAAACAACCCTTTAAATTGTAAAATCAATATTGTAATGCACATGAAATATCAGTTTTCAGAAGGAATCCTCCAGCTTCCTCCCAATTTCCTGTTGCACAGTTGAAAATCATAGAATATCCTGGTTATAATTCTGATATCCTCGAACAATATCCGTTTGAAAATTACTTGTAGGTGTCTTTTCCTATTTTAATTCTAGTGTGTTTCTTTTTTCTTCGGAAAAAATCACATATTTCTCTTAAGGCAAAAGTCTCAAACACATGTCGCCGAAACAACCCACGCATCGACAAAACATTGCAAAACATCCATAATGGTTTTAGTCATCTCGATAGAATTGCTAATTTATGATAATCACATGATATATAAAGATTTAACGATGGTGATATCCCTCCGCGCCGCGAAATGTGGAACCAAACCAGAATCAGCCATCCTTTGCCATTTTCTATATGGTTGAGTCTCTTTTATTGAGTTGATTGCACAACAGCCAAAAAATTCCCAGTTCTTTACAGTTTACATGTTCAAAAGCATTTAATGTTAACCAAAAGACATATTTTCCTTTCACAAACGACTGTTCTTGGGTTATCGCTTTAGGGGGAATGTTTTAGGGTGGTTGTATTTATGTGGTTATAATTGGATGGTTTTTATTACGTGCGGTTGATGGGAAAAAAGAAACTATTCATAAAAATGTCACTTTTTGAAATGTAGACTTGAGGTTATTTTTTGTTTCATAAAAATATACAACTAAATCTTTTATAAATTTATTAATTTCATTTTCAAAACTTTTTTCAAAATTATATTTTTTTGTATTTTAAATTCAAAACTTTATTTTTTTTTTTGAATTTCAACTTAAATCTTTAAATTTAAACATTTTTAACAAAAATTTACAAGATAGAATTGTTTGCGACACCTGGTGTATGAAATTGTTAATTCAAGCTTCGAACCGAAGTCTATCAAAATCTCACTATTTTTAGTAAACATTTATTTAGTCATAATTGTTTTTCAAGCTCAGGCGGACGGACAACAAAACTTAAAATTTGTTGGAAAATATAGAAGGATAATAGTACATTTAAAAAACGAAATGTATACTCTACACATTTTAATGTACTGCAGTGTTGGTCCAGAAAATTGACGTACATTGCCCGCTTCCTCAGATGAAGGAAGAAATGTGGGGATTGGGAGGTTGCCAGAAAACGGGTTGGTAGGATCGCCAGAAACACTAGGTTCGTGCTCAGGGGAATCGTCTATACGATATGTAGCGGCAAGAGGTCAAGTTTGTGGCGTCAGGGAAAGACATATCGGAGTGGACTTCTGCGGGAACAAAAACTGAAACGGGCGTCGTCTCTGCTGATGGGAGGTCGGACCTAAGACTGAATCAGGGGAATAAGTATTCCCACTGATGTCTTCGAACGGTTACACAGTATCTCGGAGTCAGGAAGGGTGGAGGATTACCATTGACTTTCTATGAATTAATAAAACGGAAAAGAATAATTAAATATTGTTTTGAAATCGGTAACCAGAGGATGTGGTTTTCCCGCTGGCTTTGGGTTTTCCAAATAAAAGAAAGATCACTTTAAAATAAATTTAATTTACTTTATTTTCCTCTTATTTCTGCAAAACGTTGTCGGAACAGAATAATTGAATAGCACGTCACGTTGTTCGCAGCTCGGAGTTCGTAAGTAGAATGAATACAACTCTATCTTTTTTCTTACTCTTTGGAGTTTGTGGTTCGTTTGTTTTCCGCTAGGTTTCTCACTCGAACTACTTCTTTCTTTTTGAGATAGATGTAAATTGGAAGAAAGAAGTGAATTCGAGTGCGGATGTAACGTGTTCTAATTTGAATTAATTTTGGTTTCAAATTAAAACACATCGTTACAATATTTCTTTTGATGATTATTCATTCAACACTTGTAATAAGTGTGTTACACATTTTAAGTGATCAGGAAGATACATATTGTTTTGAGAGGGCTACATATTTTATTTGTGCAGTGCATATTCTGTTCGTGCTGCACATACTTTTTTGTTAAATTATCTGATTTTAATCAAGATTAACAACCTACATATTTCTCGAAACCTTACATCCAAAAATATATTAATCAAGTTACAGGAAAAAAAACTAGAACTTGATCCATTGTAAAAGGAGATCTCGAACCACTCTATTCCATACCAAAAACGAATGAATGGAAAAAAAGCAATAAGGCGACAAGGGTAAAAATAAATTTGACGTCAATTGCTTTTCCTCTTTTTCATTTTAGAAAACAAAATTTGGGATAAATTGTCTTAAGTTTTTCCTATACAGGATACAAGAGACATTGCCTCGAAGCGAATACAGAAGAATAAAAAAAAACTTAAAATCTACCAGGAAAACTTTTAAGTTTTTTTTAATTAGAATTTTTTGTGTTGCCTCAGAAACGGAAAATTTCCGTATATACTATTTTTTTCGTTGTGGGAAAATGTGCAATAAACAACAGGCATAACAACACAACACAGCACGCAACGAAATATACAATTTTCCCAAAAGGAAGTCAATTCACAGAGGGAGGAAGAGATTTGATGAAACGTTGGGAATTATCCTTAGTTTTCAGAATACAATATGTGCTTTAGGATCCTTTTCTGTAATTTAAATTTAATTTGGGTTTTCTTCCTTAATTTTATTTGAATTTATTTTGGGATTCTTTCTTTTATAATTTTCAGTTCTTATTATATAAATTTGCAACAGTTTGTTTGAAGTAGGTTTAGTTTTGTAATGAAGGTTGGTTTTGGTTTTAGATTGTTCTTCTTCATGTTTTTTTTATGTAAACTAAAATGTTTTAATTTTGTCTCATCCCAAGCAGAAATGATAGTTTTTAAACATATATTATGTACATAGAAGATGGTTAATATATGATTAAATTGCATTTAGACATATATTATATATAGATAAAACACAGATAATAATATGTCTTTCTGTTCTATCTTCTTTGAGTCAAGACTTTGACCAAAACTGAACAACACCAGAACCTTGATAAACCTGATGTTAAATGTAAATCTTATTTTCAAATGTATCTAATTTATTATATTAAACCTGTTTTCTTCCACTTTAAGAAAGTTTCAATAATATTGTCAACCAACAGTAACTTTTAAACATCTATTTAGCAAACTAAGAGAACCAGTATTTTTACAAAAGGAAAAGTTTTTGAAAAAAGTCGCCAGATCATTTCCATTCACAAAGAAAATACTAGAAACATTTGATTCTTTCTTTGCTATTTTTTCTATTATACCGTCCCATATTGTTGCTCTATATATTGTTGAGTTTATAGTCATTTATTTCTATTGAGGGTGGAAAAAAGAGGAATTTTTATATGCACAAAAGTTGCAATTTCCATTTGTTTTTATTCGGATCCTGGATCCTGTTGAAAGGATGCCTCTGTTATCTTTCTAGTACACACAAGTACCGTATATGGAATGACGTGAATGAAGCTCGTTCAACGGCAATAGCAACATCACCCATCGAATAGCTAGTTGAAAAAGGAAAATGTGCAGTACACTGCACATCACTTCACTCGTAATTTGTAAGCCATAGCTTATCCGCAGGGATTGGCATCATTCTCTTTTTTTTTTTACTATTTAGGAGGTTAGGCGGTTACGTTATCTGTAATTTTATGGTACGTGAGGGGCCTATGCATATGCGGCTAAGCTGTGCTCTTTTGATGTCTTGTTCTTATGTGGTCACTTGGGGGGTTAGGGTGCTTCGTATGCTCAACTACACACGAAACAAACAAAAAATCTAGAAAATGGCAAGAATTTCTAATTTTGAACTACAAAGAAATTCCTTTCGTAAAATATTTTTCTTCAAGGATTTCGTTTATAATTCTTTATTGGTATTTTCACTTTCACAAGAACTTGTTAAATATTCCACTGGTTCCTTCCTTCCTTCGACATTCCTTTTCATTTTTAAAACCTTAATATAAGAAGCACTTGAGATAGCGCCACCTATTTATTATAAATCTGTAAATCTGAAATCTATTCTGTAAGTGTTTGTAGTCCTACAAAATAAGATGTCGCGGACATTTAAATATATGTTGAAGAGGTTTCAGTCAAACAAGAAAGCAAATGACTGACAGGCAGAACAGACAGAACAGCGCTGTAAATAATTTCCTTTCTTTAATATTCCTAAAAGAAGTCTTAAAGAAATTTGAAAAATTACTTTATTTTAAATTTAAATTATTTTTTTAAACTTAAAAGAGTTCTTTTTAAAGTTTATTTAAGAAGGGTTAAGAACACTTTCAGAATTCTAAATTCATTGAAAAGAATTCTTGAGTTCTTTGAAAGAATGTTTTAAGAAATCGCTCTTCCAGGCAACCAATTCCTTTCTTTTAAAGAAATCAGAGTTCGTAAAGAATTCCCATTTCGTTTTAAATATTGTAATGTAGGCTGATATATTTTTTACTGTAGCTGAATAAAGATTATTATAAGAAGTCTAAAAGATTTCTTGAAACATTCTTTTGAACTTCTGAAGTTATCTATTACAGGGTTCATACAGAGCTCATCAAGTTAAAAATTAGCCTTTTAGAGCCCTACAAATTTCTCAAATTAATTTTTTTAAAAGCCCTATGTAACGAAATATTTTTGTGTAATGTATTCTATTTGGCATTACTTTTTTACCTTATCAGGATTTTTCAATGCATATTACAGCTCCTACAAAAGTTTCCTACAAAGTTCTAAAGAATATCCAAAATGAGTCAATGTAAATCTTTCAAAATTAGAAAAGTTTTCACAATTGAATTTATTTTTGTTTTTAAATGTTTTTTTAATAGTTTATACTTGTTTTTAAAACAAATTTATTCCTTAAAAGTTCAATTTGTATTATTATTTTCAAATAGTTTTTTTTTCATATTTCGAATTGTAAAAATTAAATAACTGTGTTGATTTTAACAAATTTTAAAAATTAAGGAAATATCTTGATTTACTCCAATAAAACATTTTTTAGAAGAAAAATCTGAATAAAATTTTAAAATATCGGTTTATTATGGAATTTCAATTTCATGAAACTTATTTTTTTGACCCAAAAGTTTGACAGTGGTACCCTTTTTTTTTCTCGAAAATATGAAAATTTTAAAATATTTTTATTTTTGAAATGATTTAATTTACTTAAAAAAAACATTTTGTAGAAGAAAAATCTATTTAAAAAAAGCAATTTCATGAAATTTAATTTTTTTTCGAAAATATGAAAATCTTAAAATATCGGTTTATTATATTTAAACATTACATTGCTCTTTTGTTATTTAAAAGCGCATGATTTGTTTCAATATTATTTAGAAATTTTATGAATTCTGAAGTTTTACAATCATCAAATATTCATTTAGGATGAAGGATGCATATTTTATTTTGAAGACGACATATTTTTAAATATTTTGATAAATAATAATTGAGTGAATTTTTATGTATTTTTTTATTTGAACATTTTTTGAATTCCACAATTTTTAAAATTTAAAATGCCCATGTTTAACTGAAAACAAAATGTTTTATAATATTACGAAATATATTTTTTGTTCAATTTTTTTAATTTGATATTCATTAAAAACAAAACACATTTCCAATAATCTTGAGCTATCTCTAGTTATTTTAAATATTTATTTTTATATTTTTTAAATATTATAATTTTTTATTTTAAAACATTTTGATTAAGTTAAATATTAATATAAATCATAAATTTAAAAAAATATATATTTATATTTGAACGTTTTTTAAAACTTTTTAAAATAAATTAATATTATGTTTTAATTTTTAAATATTTATTCGTTTTTTTACAACTATAAAATATTGTTTAAAAAATATATTATGAACATTTTTGTAAATAATACTTCAAAAATATGCTATACCCCTGGAATTCTCACTATTTGAAATCTTACTGAATTTTTGAGTTTTGTAATTCAAGATCTTAAAGTATTTTATTGTAATTTTTCTTAGTATTTTAAAATTTTTTTTTTTTTTTTTNAAAATATTGTTTAAAAAATATATTATGAACATTTTTGTAAATAATACTTCAAAAATATGCTATACCCCTGGAATTCTCACTATTTGAAATCTTACTGAATTTTTGAGTTTTGTAATTCAAGATCTTAAAGTATTTTATTGTAATTTTTCTTAGTATTTTAAAATTTTTTTTTTTTTTTTTCTAAAATCTGATCTAGAGGGAGCTTTCAGAAAACAATAATGTTTCTTTAATACCTCTAAAGTAAACTTCTACATTATGTGATTCTTTTAAAACAAAATAATAATAAGAAGAAGAACGCTGAGAAAAATATAAAGTTTCCATTTCCATCACACGAGACAAATTTAAATTAAAAATTGTATTCGCTGAAGAGTTACTTATTTGAAAGTTGAAATATCCGGGAGGACTGGTTTCGTCTTTATATAGCAATAAACAAAAAGTACATTTTTTTAGAGTTTTGTATAAGATATTTGAATTCTGAAAACTGTTTCTTAAGACTAGCCCAAGCAGCATTTTCGATTTCTAGAATACTTATTCTGCTCTACTTGAGAACAACTTAAGTGTTTAATGCTTTTAGAATACCTCTTTAAGAAGCATTTCAAAAGAGACGTCACGGAATAACTCTTCAAGTATGTTTGAAGAATGCTTGAAGAGGTATTGTGCACCGCTAAAAGTAATAGAGCCTTTGAATACCCTTTTGCTTTTCAGTTTGAGGAAAAAAAGAAATTATTTCTTTGTTAGATTTCGAATAGACGATTTATTCTAGATGATTTTTTGCTTGCTTTGTTTAATAGCTCTCAACCAATACTTTTCTAAGACGAGAAGTCTTTCAGATTTCTAAGTTATGACAAATATTAACATTCTTTACAAAGAAATAAGAACAATTTAGATTTATTAAATAAGTTGTGTGTTTCCTGGGAGACAGACAGACAAACAGTTTTTTTACATTTTTTTTTTTTTGGGTAAAATTCTTACAATTTTTAATATTTTTACTGTTAAAATATTTATATTGAATACACTCATTCAAATACATACCATTCATCTAAATTTTTAATAAGTTCTGAACACAAATTTATTGAGTGAATAAATGAAATATGTGGAAAGTTTTATCAACGAAATGTGTGAAGCACAAGTAAAGATAAGATAGATATGATGAATATCAGAACCATGGCGTTGATTCAGAATCTACATTGTATCGTATGCGCCATTCAATGTTTTGAACGCCTGAAGTTATCTATTAGCATTATTTTTCAATCTTCTTAAAGTGATCTAGAGACAGCTTCAGAGAGATACATAAAACCAAAGACCATACGAAGCACTTTCCTCTCAAATACTTTCAAAACCAAACAGTGTTTGGTTAGCAAGCATATGATTCCCCTTTTGATCTCTGCCAATGTTTATGTCGGTGATATCTGCTTGGTTTCTACGCGATTTCATATATTTGGTCTTCTTGACACTCTGAGGCCCATTGATGTAGCATGTCTACTATGATGTTGTTGTAGCTTGTCTTCGGATCTTCTACGTTTCTTGTGACAATGTCATCTGCATACGCCAACAGTTTTACAGACTTGGTTATTATGCTGCTGCATGTTCTGATGTTAGCTCTTCGAACAATTATTTAGAGGCATACATTAAACAGGTCACATGAAAGTGCATCATGTTAACCGCTTCCGACATTTTCTTGTTTACTCGAACTGCACTTTTCGTCTCTGCTAAGGTCATCTGACATAGTAGGATTAGTCTCTTAGGGATTAACAGTTCCATCATTGCGGAGTGTAGCTCATCTCTAATGATAGTGGATTTTCCGATACGGAAATGGTCGCATTGGTAATCTACGATGATGGTGTTGAGATGTGATTTCAGGCACAGAAGTCGGTACAGAAAGCAGCCCTCAATCAGTCTTTTTACCTATAACTTTCTGATGTCACCATTTCCTCTCAAAACCTCCACCTGTTTCATCTCGCCATTCTCGTGACGCCAACACTTGACTCGCCAAATATTGACTGCTCTTCTCCTTCTCTACAATACCAGCTCCTCTAGTGTTTCTTGTTCCGAGCCCCTTCTGCTTCTCCGCATTCTTCTCTCTGGTCACTTGTATGTACTCAGCGTCAAACCATTGCTTTTTGGGTCTGCGTTGGATTGGGCCCAAGACTACAGTCGCCACCGATGTTAATGCCCTGCAGCATAGCTTCCAGTAATCCTCAACTGGTTCGTTAGTTTGCACATTTTGTAGCTTGCGCGTGACCGTGCTAGAGAAATCTGTAGACGTTTCCACTGATTTCAGTGCTTCGATATTGAATCCCCGTCTTGCTTGGAACATGAACTAATGGCTGCATCCATTTGATCGTAGAACTCATCCTTCAGGATCTCTAATATCCATAAATTTTGATAATATTTTGGATTTATTAAAGACATAGTTTCTTGAATGAGATGCTTTTTCATTAAAAATGTCTTTGCCCACAAACCTTTTAATAATTTCCTTTTAGAGAGAAGAAAGTCAAACTGCATAAATTAATATTTTGTCATCTGCAAGTGCTCAATTAAAAGGTGAACAATTTAATTGAATCAAATTCTCTTTGATAGCAGCTTCTCATATTCATCATGCACACCTGTTCATTGATAGTGTGGCTCTTCTTTTTAAGTATTTTTTGAAGATTTTTGTTTGTCAATTAGAAAATACTGTCTCAATTTTATAGGTGAACAGTTTTTTATTTCCCGGCAATGTTGTATGATAAAAAACAAACAATATTGCCGATCAATCAATTAGAATTACTCTTTATTTTATTCTAGGCAATACTATTTCAGTTTCGTAGATTAACAATCTTATTTCCCGGCAATGTTGTATCATGATAAAAAACAAACAATATTGCCGATCAACCAATTAGAATTATACTCTTTATTTTATTCTAGGCAATATTATTTCAGTTTCGTAATTAGTTAATGAACAAACACATTTCAATGTTGTGCCACGGAGACTTAGTTTCCTGAAAACGTAAGAACCCAAAAATCATAGATTCCCCCTAAAATCAAAACCACTTCGGAATGGTAAGAATACTCTTGCTCATATACACTTTTGTCAGTACAATGTGTTCTATTAAAAGCACTTGAGGTTAACCTAATCATCCTCTTGGCTGTTTTGTTATTGATTTATGTATCATAGTCGGTGAGTAAAATGTGATGTTTAGGTGAACATCATCGGAAGAGGATAGAGCTTTGCATCATAACTATGCAATTAAAAAGTAGTATGTTAACAGAAATGTCAAGGGTGATATGAAGGGAGCCATGGTTATTGGCTATTATTAGTTAATTGACATTTTCATATTAAAAATTTATTGTTCGATTTTTTGTTCTCTTTGAAGTGAACGCAACAATTATTCTCAGATGAAGGATTTTTGTAAATCTAATACCAAGGTCACAATTTAAAAAAACGACGAAATTTTCCAAGAATCGTAACAATGTTGTTCACATCCTTTAGACGTATTTTCCCCAAATGTTTTTCATTTCAAAAGTTAATTTAATTTAAATTAATTTTATTGTTTTCACTTGATGGAATTTGTGTACTTTTCAAGGACGAGATAAAAGTCACGTACGAAGGATTAAATTAACAGTAAAATTGTCCAGTGTGAAGGTTACTGGGTTTCAATTTGATTTAATGTGATTGGTTTCAATTCAAAGGAAACTTTTCCATCCCTATGGAAACACTGTTTCTCCTACTTTGAACTATTGGGATTTGTTTTCTTTGTCTTTCAAAGGACTTTACTTTGGTATTGTTCAATTTCAGCAAGGTTATCCTCTTGTCTTTTTAGGCTGTTAGAGCTATTTTTTAGAGAAGAAGTGGTTTTAAGTGGCAACAAAAATAGATTTGAATTTGCAATTAAATAAAATATTTGCTGGGATTACAATTTTATGATAATACGCGAGTCTTTCAAATACATAACATTAAATACATTATGATTATAATTTAATAATATAAACTACGAATTATACAAATAGAAAGAAGGTTGTTACCTTCGCTTTCATGGTTTTTGTTCATGATGTTGGATGGAGCTTTTTTGTAAAAGAAAATGTAGATAACATGTGTTACCATCTGAAGTAGAATGTTTTCCTTCATGTTCCAATTTTTTTTAAAATGCGTATACATTTTTTAAAAGACGTAAAGGAATTTATTAATATAACATATTTGTTTTTCAGTTTTTTTCAAACAAATAAAATCTAATAAAATACTTTCTCTTTCAACAGACAAAAACCAAAAGATGTCCTCAAGATCCAAAGAAAAAATCACATCAGCAATTAGGAAATTTTTCAAAGGATCTTCAGAAAAAACAGAAAAAACTGGTGAAACAAACAACAATAACGGTGCTAAAGCGAACAACATTGGTGGGCCCTCGGCGGCATCTCCCGCCAGAAGACTGAGAAGGTACGGTATCTTTTCAACTAAAAAAATATATAAAGACATATTGTAATTTTAGAGGAGTATCGCCAGCTCCAACGCCAAGTAGCAAACCCTCAGGTAAACACGTAACAGAATCTACAATTCGCGCTAGACGACTTATGAAAGAGTATAAGGAGATTCAAAAGATTCAATTCAGAAGTCAGAAACCAATTTTCACGGTGAGTGTTTTTTAATCACACAAAAATATTTCCAAGTGCATTGAGAATTTCCATACGTCAAATTAAACTTTTACTCTCGATAATCTTCATAAAAAATGATGTGAAGTCTGGAAAAATAACAAATCATACATTCGATGAGCGATGAGAGTGAACCTCAGATAAGGAATAAGGTTTTTGAACCAGATTCATAATGTTTCCTCTTAAGTGTCACTCTTATCTCTCCACTTCATAAACAGAATAAACAATCTCCTTTCAGCTTCATCTTTTCCTCATAGAAATAAAATATCGTCTCTCTTTTGAACAGGTTGATTTAGTTAACGATAACCTTTACGAATGGAATGCCCGCCTACACGTTATAGATCCCGATTCCCCTTTAGCCGAAGACATGGTTGAACTCAATATACCGCACATTTTATTGCATTTAGTGTTCCCTGAGAATTTCCCGTTCGCCCCACCATTCATGAGGGTTGTTGAGCCGAGGATCGAAAAAGGCTTTGTAATGGAAGGCGGCGCAATTTGTATGGAACTGTTAACACCGAGAGGATGGGCCAGCGCATATACTGTGGAAGCCGTGCTTATGCAATTTGCAGCTAGTCTAGTTAAAGGACAAGGAAGGGTAGCCAGAAAGCCAAAGACAGCCAAGGAATTCAGCAAGTAAGTTTTATTTCTTATATAGATGTGATTAGTATTTAGTGGTTTTAGTATGAATTGAGAACTAAATCACATATCCTCTAGTATCCCACATCCACAAATGAGCTCGACATATAGTTTTTATTCACATCGACAATCTCAAAATCAATCATTCAAGAAGACAGAAAGAAAACGTTCTAACCAAAGAGCAACAAAACAAGTTTTTGATACCTCTAGAATACCTCTTCACCCGGTAACTTCTTCTCTTTTATAGGTGTAGAAAACTGCTTCAGGGTTTTATTTATTTTGAGAAGTCTCTAGGAAGTATTTAGTTTTAGTATTTAGTTTCTTTATATTTCAAATATTTCTATTAGTTATTTGAAACTAGCCGGCGCGACCCACCTTCGGTGGG
>JXPG01031922.1:565-12342 GCA_001015175.1 Megaselia abdita
AAAAACCGCTTCATAGCGTAACAGCTTAAATTAATTTTTGTAAGATTAAAAGTAAGAGACGAAACGTTGTCGAAACAGTCTTTTAAAATTTAAAAAAAACCGCTTCATAGCGTAAAAGTTTAAATTAATTTTTGTAAGATTAAAAGTAAGAGACGAATCAATAAACCGAAAATGAAGTAAACATCAAATGCCTCAAATATAAGTTATTCAAACCCATTTCCAATAACAAAAACCATCAACTTAATGACCATTGCAAATTGGTACGATTACTAAAAACTATCAGTCTTGAAAATTGTACAAATTTGTTCTTATTTAAGTAATTTGATAAATTAATTAAAGGAAAACTTATTGAACGGAAGGATTCGTTAAATTGAGTAAAAGTTTGGTTTTAGGCAGTGTGGGACACTTACATGAATTATGCAAAACTAGTGAGCATTAGGATGATAATAAAGTCTCACAGTACTTTTGGATCTGACGTTTGTGTAGCGAAATTAATTGAAGTGGCTCCCTCTGACGATTTCGCTGCTATTGATGATGTCGTCGAATGAGTTTTTATTATTGGGAGCATTTTTGTGGACGAAAGTGATGTTATTGTGGTTGTGGATGAAGAATGCATCACGTCAGTGGACATTTTCAGTATCGGGTTGAACACCGATGACAAATCCAAAGTTTCTTGAAGAACTTTCCATGAGGTCACGAACACAGCTTTAACTCGTTCGAAGGTTTCACCGTCATAAACCGATCTAGCTGTGTTTGTTAAATCAAATGGTTCTGTAGGTAAAACATATTTAAAGAGCTGTTTTCAAAGGAAATGGCACTACATACCTTCTATACACAACTCCTTCCATTGATGAATGTCGTTCTTGATAGTTTTCGCCTGTCGACATATTTCTATTGGCAGAACCGATCCAGTTCTGATGGAAATGGCGTATTGAGAGTAATTAAAATTACTGTAGTATTCAAGAAATTGAAGAAATAGTTCGCCTAGAGTTTGTGTGTTTTCGGATTCATAAGGTCCAATGCATTCATTCATATCAACGTATCCAAAATCATTTGTCTTCAACTGGGAATCATTTGGAATTAAATTTATATTTTTTTTTCGAAAATCTTGCCAAATACTTACAATTAATTGAAATTTTTCGGGGTACATTTCATGCAAACATGGCAGGATTGATGGTTGTACAGCGTATTGCATGAAATGAACCACCATTAAGACTAATGAGTAGCTCGATATCGTCATGTTCTTGGCATTGTTAATATCGTGAAATTGTGCCCATAACTTTGTTATCAGTACTAAAGGTCTAAGCCTCCAATCCACTAAGGAAAAAAGGGAATTATTGAATAACATTTAAAACCAGTGTAAACGTTTACTTACTTTGAGAATAACAGTACAAAAGATGAGTGTTTTTGATTCCTACACAATTATTAAAATTCAAGTCAACTTCAAAAAAATTATGTCGATCTCGAAATCTTAGGATAGGAACTTTAGCCTCTATTAAATTGAAATTCTCGAATTCACCTGGAAACGCACACAATTGCAAAAACGTTCACCAACATTAAGAAAACACTTACCTAACGATGACAAACAATCTCTGAGCAATGTTAAATTAAAAAGAGCTTCCACACGTGGATCAATGTTGGAAACAGTTCGCGAAACTAAGCACATATCAACATCTGATGTGTCTGCTCCAAATCCGGAAATAGTTGAACCGACCAAATACAAACCAAACCTTGGATATGTTTTTTTGATGATCAGATACAAATACTTCCACAACACCATTTTCTTTTTGTATGTTTCTTCGGTTTGTTGCGAACTAAGAAATTTGTTCCAAATATTTTGTGAAAGTTTGTCCCATTTACCGCCATTGAGAAGGTCTCTAGGTGGCTCTTTGATTTCAACAAGATGAGCTCGGGCCAAGAAACGATCTGGCGGTGTTGGATTCGATAAAGTTGCAACAGGAACATCTTGCACGTAATTCGAACGAACGTTTGTATAAATACTTCTGCGACCACGGAAAGAGCCACGATGACTGCTGAACCCTCTGTGAACGAAATAATACTGATGTTAACCAAAGAAGAACTGATGATATTTAAAACGAAGAGAGGTAGTTTCATGTATTGCTTTGTCTACCTAAATGGTATTGTGTGTGGTAATCTACACGAGAAGAGGTATGTGAATTTGCTTCAAATGTATTGGTGGGCCTAATCTTTCTATAGAACTGTGGATTCTTGCATTCCCGCGTTTTTTCTGTGGAACTTGAGTTTAGTTACTTTCATTGGAAGGGATATTTGCATTTTTATGAAAAAAAAACTTCTATAAATAATAAAATCAATGGAGGATTGTTTTTATTATTGTATTCAGTTTCATGCAATTTTAATACTTCAGAAGGATAATACATAAAAACATCAAAATTGATCCTTAATGATTAAAATTCACAATTTTTTAGAGTCACATTGATTTCACCTTAATAACTAATTATTCAAGTATTATTTTTTAAACCCTTATAAGACTTTTTCTGCCTGTCGATTTCGGTGAACCTTTTGCAAGAGTCTTAACTGATTATGCGATATTTATTTTAACAAATTTCGAAACGAAGTTATGTAGTAAACAAATATTCCCTAAAATGTATGTCAGTAAATTAGGCACGCAATTTAATAATAGATGATAAAATACAAATTTAGGATTACGTTCTTAAGATGGACATATACCTCACTTTGAAGGTCTAACTGCCTACTACAATTAACAAAATTTAGATTTGTCGACACCAGTTGGGAAAAGGGCTTAAATTCTGGAAGCTTCCACTTTAAGGTTTTTAAATATTAGTTAATAAAATCTGTTGCAATTCTGAAGTCTTGTTCCGNCTTTAGGATTACGTTTTTAAGATGGCCATATACCTCACTTTGAAGGTCTAACTGCCTACTACAATTAACAAAATTTAGATTTGTCGACACCAGTTGGGAAAAGGGCTTAAATTCTGGAAGCTTCCACTTTAAGGTTTTTAAATATTAGTTAATANATTTAGGATTACGTTCTTAAGATGGACATATACCTCACTTTGAAGGTCTAACTGCCTACTACAATTAACAAAATTTAGATTTGTCGACACCAGTTGGGAAAAGGGCTTAAATTCTGGAAGCTTCCACTTTAAGGTTTTTAAATATTAGTTAATAAAATCTGTTGCAATTCTGAAGTCTTGTTCCGCGTATTTAAGGTCCTAAATATACTTCTTTGAAAAAATCAAGACTAACATACAAAAAAAANCTTTAAGGTCCTAAATATACTTCTTTAAAACCTCATTTTCCCTGACTTATTTTGAATTTTCTGACCTTGAAAAAATCAAGACTAACATACAAAAAAAATCAATCATAATTTTTTGTGTTACAAAAAAGAAAAAACTCACCCTCTTTTCGCCATGGAATTTTCCCCTCCATCTGATGTCCCGCAACTTGCATTGTACAATGTCGGACTGTTACTCCCACCTACTGGAAATTGAGAATATGGATTTAGCATGGCCTGTTGTTGCTGAGACTGCATTGTATTCCAATATGAAAGATTTTGCTGCGATCCATAGTGCTGTTGGCTTCCGGGAACATCCTCATCTGAATATGTTGGAAAATTAAGTAGCGAAGTGATTTCACTGGCCACTTGTCCAAACCCACTAATAGATCCTGAATTTGTAAAGTCCACTCCCTCGCAAGCCACCTGTTTGTTCGGATTGTAACTGGAATGTGAGGAATCAGACTCATAGCCTAAGGCGTTCGATGATACTGCTTCCCCTGGAAAACTCGAACTTTGTGATTGCATTTGAGTCATCGTCTCCAACTGATGAAGCGACGATGTTGAGGACGCTGTTGACTGCTGCTGAGCCAAACGCTTACCTCCTTGAAATATCGGACTGAGGGATTTAGGAGAAGGTGTTGGAGATCGACTGTTGACATAATCTGTCGAAACGTAAGTCAATGTTCTGAGATTCTGATTTTTACAGTTGTGATTTCTTGAGTTACTCGCGGCTGACGAGGAAGACGAAGATGATGAACAGGAGGAGTTTGAATGGTGATCACCGCTGTTTGTTCGATTCTTATGAGAATTGTTATGATGATGGTGATTTTTCGATTTCCATGAGTTCCACGATTTTTTCGGTTGGTGTTGTGACTGAATCATGTGAGAGGAGTTGGACCTTGACAAGTTTCCGTTGTTCCCTTGGTTTCCATTACCTCCATTCGAGTTGTATTGGTGGTAATGTGGATTTTGCTGATGAACTTGCGGATTTAGAAAATTTTGATAGTTATGGGATGAAGCTGCAGGTTGATGATGGAAATGATGGAATGGCGGAAAGCTTTCAGCTGCTGGAAAGAAGCTCGAAATGAAGAGAATGTTTGATATGAAAGCGACATAAGCCTTACCAATGGGTGAATTCATAATGCCAGCGTTTCTATGAGGTGGAAAATGATGATGCTGTGGATGATGGTACAGTATGGGAATCTCGAAGTTACTAGACTTGCCACCGCTTGAATTGCCTCCACTCACTATGGTTCCATCGTTTAGTACCATGGGAGAACTGTCTTGATTGAAGTACGGTCGATGATGCCTCAATGAAATATAGGAAGGATGATGATGGCGGAGTGGAGATATCGACGGACTGTTGTAGTTCCTGTTCCCCGAAGAGCTGTTAGAGTGTTGAGTTAGAACTTGTAAATGATGCGGGTGGTGTTGATGCTGAGGCAGTGAGTGTTGCTGATTGACTGCGCCAGCAGTCATCTGAACACCGACTTGATGAAGGAAGTCTAACGTATAAGGTCCCGGTGAAACAGGAGCAGAAGTTGATGAATGAGACGTTTGTTTCTCACCTGTTGAAAATTAGGTCAAATTATTAGGTAAGATTAAGCGAGAAAATTTGAAAAACGAGAAAATGAAAGAATATACTAAGATAAACTTACAGCTAAATCGGACAAAACTCGAGATTAGAATTGAATTGGACTTTTTTTCAATGTTATCTTTTGTTGAATTTCTTTAAAAAATCCATTGCAAACAATAAGGAATTGAAAAGTATTGTGAGAGGGAATAAACTAGTTACTGCTTTTGTCACTTCAAACACTGGACTTTCAGAGTTCGAGCCTCACCAATGATATATTGTTCGATCAATGACAATAATTTTCAGTAATTAGAGGTTACTATGATTTAGTAAATCTAAAAACTTCCAAATAAATGGAGCCCTAAGAATGTTTAAATAGAAATACGTTTAAAAAATTGTGGAAATTTTCAATGAAATATCAATTTAAAACAATTTGAAAAATTTAATAAAAAGAGATGAAAGTTCTAAAAAAATATATTTTAAACTCGAAGTTTTCAAATTAAATTTCAAAAAAGAAAGACAAAATAACTTCTTTTCACAATACTAAGCAATCTTTGATAACGGTCGAGAACGGCGCATTAAATTTGGGTTTTACAATATAACTTTCCGTTTTCCAAATTAAAAAAAAAACTTATATTATCAAAACGGTATGAACCAATTTTTTTTTTTAAATACATTTTTAGGAGTTATTTGTTTTTTAAAATGCAGAGGGTAAAATAAATATTTCACGATCTCATTTTTCTTCAAAATAATTCCTACAAAATTAATGTTTAAATTAAGAACGCAAAAAACTCGTCGTAGCTATTCTACTAAGGAATATTCGACTGAAAATAACCATTGACGATCTGATCCTTTCTTCAGTACAATTTATACTTCTGTAATAATTTCAGAATTCTTTTTTTGGTTTTAATATATTTTTAAATTCTTGCTTTTAAACTATTTTAAAGCTCTTTGTTTATCTATATAATCATAATTTCAAAACTTGTCTCCATTGGGGAAAGGAAAAGACAATAAAAATTCTCTCAGCGAAACAATTCAAACAGACCTGCACATTTTCAAAAAATTTGTTTAAAACAAAAACCAGACAAAAAAATAATTTTGAAAAAACCCAAGCCCAAAGTAAGACATGTTTCTCGTTCCATTGTTGTTCCTTTACTGAAGAGAATTTCTCTCTCAAAAAATATTAGTTTAAATTTTCTTTCTTATGTAAATTCAATTTGAACCAACATTCTCATTCCCCAAAAAAATAATTTTCCGATATTAAAAAAGTTTACGGACGGACATAATGAATGTAGATATAATTTCTAACAAACAAAAATCTCACCTCCAATCGAACCTGAAGATCCACCGCTTTCCAAGCGTTCTCGGTTCTTGTTTTTCAGGCTACTGTTATTGTTATTCAACGACAAAAGGTTTTGGTTAGAATTACTAGAATTCATAACCACTGAAGTGGAGTTCTTGAAATTGTTCAACGATTGGTTCACAGAACTCGACGTTGTTGAACTCGACGAAATACTGCTACAACTGCTGTTGTTGTTACCGTTATTGCTGTGACTGTAACAGGTACTATGTGATGATTCAACAGCTTGAGGCTTCGAATTGTAGTTCGATTGCTGGTTGTGATGATGATGTTGATGATTGTATCGTACTGAATTTGGCGGTGAAAACTTTTTACTGTTGACGCTGTGAATAGGTTTGTTGTTGTTCAGACAATTTACTAACGAGCTTATGGGATTGTTGTTACTGTTGTTTGTATCATTGTTGTAGTTCGTATCGAGATTCTGATTCTTAATAGCAATATTGTTGTTATTATTATTGTTATTATTATTGTTGTTATTTTGGTGGTAATACTTTTTACGATTATTGTATAGACCGTAATTGTTTGTGTGTTTTTTCTGCCTGCCACCACCGCCTATCAAATTATTATTATGGTTGTACTTTTGTAGTTGATTGTGGTGAATGAAACCACCGACAGATTGTGTTCTAAAGCAGTTCTTTGGCGAGTCCTTTGACGAAAGCGACACTAATTTAACCTCTGAGGCAAACATTATAAATGACTTTGACTTGTTTCTTATTTTTAAAATGTATCTTAACAACGACTATTTTGCTTAACTCTTAAAGTACATAGTATTTTGTGGTTTTTAGTTGAAATAAATAGTAACTTGTAGTTTAGATCACGTGTGTAGTTTTTAATTCTACTCTAAATCGACTAGCATTTGATTACCTTTAGTTTTATTCGCTTTTCTTCTTTGCTTTGGCACCGCCACAGTTTCCTTTCTTCTTTATTTCTATTCAGAATAGTTTAAAGATTGTTTTACAATTTTTGGTGCATCGCTTTCTCTCTTCTTGTGTTGTAAGGCTTTGTAGAATTGTGATGCCGCGATTCTTCTTTTGTATGATGTGCTTTTAAGAAATATGAGATATCACAGTCTATGAAATTGTCGTTGTTGATATGTTTCATGCCTGGAATGAATTCGAAACAAAAACTGTTTGATTATTTTTTGTAAAGAAATGTCTAAATGACTTTGAAAGAAAGGATGAAACTTTTGACTTCCTTTACTTTAAGATAAATCGATATTTTTGATTTTTATAAACGCGATATTTACTTTTTATAAGCGACATTTTCTGCAAGTCTTAAAAACTTTGTTTATTTATTATTTTATTAAAAATATTGCAAACTGATTAGATTGCAAAGTTTTGACCACCACGTTTCGGCTTTTTTCTAGAATTTTCGCGCTGAACAATAACTTTCAGTAAGTTGTTGCCGTATTTATTCCATTGGTATTTTGTGTGATTTTTGGGACAAAACTTCTCAGTTCACTTTGAAATTGGGGATGAAACGAAAGCTTTCGAGTTTTGTTGTTATTGCGTTTTAGTTTTGTATTCCTTGAGAGCTTTTGGTTTGTTAAAAGATACTGAGAGTTTGGTTACCCCTCACATCTCTGTGGTTGTTTACAGCTATTCAAAGAGTTTTGTTTAAATAATATTATTGTGTTATCAAAGGGAAGAGAGAAGAAGCATATTAGTTTTTTCTAATTTTCTTGAGAACATGTTAAACCTTTAATTTTAGAAAGGGGTCTTTAGATATGAATAATATTGAAACAAAAAATATATGGAATTATCTCGACAATTGTTGTAGCTAGAGTCAGGTTATATAAATTGACAATCGAAAAAGTAGGTAAAACACATTTAAACGCCGAATATTTATTACAAATTATTGTTTTTTTTATGGTTTATTTTTTTTCAACATTCTATAATTTTAAAAATTCTTTAAGAATGAATGTTGATTATACTTTCAACATTATTTGTTAAAGAAATAAAATATTTTAATTTAATAGAATTCCTACACATTTAGAGAAATTTTACACATACTCACATGAATATGTTTTATACTAAGAACTTCTCAAACAATTAATTAACAAATTTGTGAAGAACTAGAGGTTTAAAAAATTGATCTAACTAATTTTGAATTTAAGAGAACTCCATCTACAGCCACAGTTGATGGTTTAATATCACATTTTCGCATTGTTCTAGTATAGAAGCGATTTAAACAATTAACGTTGTTGAAAGCGAATAACTAACTAAATCACAGAACGAGCCAAATTCGGACGTATGCACTGAGGATCGAACTCAGAATCGTCAGACTAGAAGGCGAGAGTGCTAGCACCTACACCAACCAACTACCTACACTATTTAAAGCGAATACTAACATTGAATTATTGAAATTTATTATATTTTCACTCATTTTTGTAAAGGGAATTACTTTCATAATATTTAATTTATTTAGTTCGGGTTTGGAGAAATTTGGTTTAGTACACTGAGAAAAATAGACTATTGAAATTTTTTTTTTATAACCTTACAAAGCTAGACACCGAAGCGAAGAACAAGTTAACCCAAGGAGCATTAGCGATTTCTAGATTTCGTATTCTGTTCTTCTTGAGAATACCTTACGTGCTTCTAAAATACCTCTTTAAGAAGAATATAAAAAAAAAGACGTCGTGGAATACCTCTTCAACTATGTTTGTAAAATGCTTGAATACCTGCACCGTTAAAAGTTTGTCAGTAAAATACTTTTATTGCTAAATTTAAAGTGTTTTTGTTTGTTATGTTATAAAGTGTTAATAGATCAAAATTTCTTGTTTATAATTTAATATGCTCTGTTTCTAAACGCAAATATATGTTTTTACTGGGATCATACAAAACTCTTCAAGTTAAAAAAAGCCTTTTAAATTAAAAACAAATAAGCAAAGCCCTATGTAACGAAATATTGTATTTATTGTGATTTACTTGACATTACTTTTCTATGTATATTACAATTCATACAAAAGTTTCAAAGTAAAAATAAGCTATTTTTAACTTTATTGATCCAAAAAATGAGCCCTACAAAACTAATACTTAAGCTTTTAAAATTAGACAAGTTTTCAGAATTGAATTTGAATTATTTTAAAATATGTTTTTTAGACTTTGTCTTAAAAAATCCATAATTTTCTCTTTTAAATTGTGTTATTTAATTTCATTTAACCTTAAAAGTTCAATTTCAGTAATTTCAAAAACATTTTTTTAAAATTTATTTTAGACAATTTTATAAAAATTGATTATATTACTTTCAATATAAAAAAAAAAATAATAGAATTTTAACTATTTTTAACCACTATAGTATATTATGACACTGTCGCGTCTAAAGTTAAAAAAAAAATTTGTAAGCACTAAAAAGATTTTGAAACAGAGTTTAAATAAACCCTATTTAAAGAAAAAAATATTGAGTAAAGTAGTCAACTTTGAATTATCTTTTATTGTACAGGTATTTGTTGATGCATTAAACAAGGCTCTTACAAAAGTACAAAGTCAAAATTTTAAAATAAAACAACAAAATTAGACCTAATAGTGAAACTTTTAAAAATTAGCCAAGTTTTAAAAAGTTATTTGAATTTAGAAATTGCAAAAACAATATTTTGGAAATGACAATTTCGTTTTAAAGCAAAATCTGAATAACTTTAAAAATCAATGTTTGTGCTAAAAATAAACAAACAAAAAATAATAATATAATACACATCTTAAACGCCGAATATTTATTACAAATTATTGTTTTTTTTATGGTTTATTTTTTTTCAACATTCTATAATTTTAAAAATTCTTTAAGAATGAATGTTGATTATACTTTCAACATTATTTGTTAAAGAAATAAAATATTTTAATTTAATAGAATTCCTACTATTTTTAATCTTACTAAATTTTTGTTTGTTTTGTATTTTTTTAAAAATATGTTTGTTTTATTAAAAATATTAAATCAAATCAAAAATTGGTACCTTATTTAGACAAATTTACTTCAGTTTTATGGCTTAATATTGATCGCGATTCCCAGTGATTTCGAAAAAAGCCTTTTTAAACAAAAAGAGACTTTTTAAGCCTTACAAAAAAAGAGCAGTAAAAACTTTATAAACCCTAGAAATCCTTTTTTCAAAATCAATTTTTCAAAAATTGGAACCTTATTTAGACAGATCTACTTCAGTTTTATGTCTTAATATTGATAGAGATCCCCTTTTTGTTTTAAAAAGCCCTCTTATAAAAAAAAAAGCCATAAAAAACCTTTATGAGCCCTAGGAGGCCTTTTTAAAAACCCTGTTTTAGTTAATAAACTAATTCTTTAAGTCTCTGTTTTATGTTTTTTTCGTAAGAATATTCATATCAGTCAAATCATACTACTAATTAAGCGGAAAATTAAGGTATGCTCGAGTGAGCGAGGTATTTAGGACTCGTTTTGATTGTTTATTGTTGTTTTAAACAAGCCGGAACCCAAATATAAAAATAAAATTGCATCTGGATTAAAGGAGATTAAATGATTTTTTTGTTGTTTTTAATTCTAATCACATATAACATGATTTTAAACGAGGTGCAAACCACTCCTCAGAATTGTGTGCCAGATTTCCTAAATACCAAAATCATTTCAAGAAATTGTGCAAATTTGTCATGACATTTTGAGCTATTTTTAACCGAATTGATCCAAAAAAATACCCAAAATGAGCCTTACAAAACCCAAAGTGAAACTTTTAAAATTATAAAAGTTTTATACTTCATATCATATACTTCATTTGAAAAAATATAAAATTTTCTCTTCTAAATTGTAGTATTTTATTTTATTTTACTTTAAAAGTTTACTTTGTATTATTATTTTAAAAAACATTCGTTTTTTATATTTTGAATTGTAAAAGTAAAATAACTTGTGGATAAAAAACAAAAAACAAAGCAAATAAAATTGCCAAATCCAAAATCTTTTTCGAAATTAAATTTAGACAATTCTATAAAAATTAATTTGTATTACTTGCAACATTAAAGAAAACACGATTTTTTTAACTATCTTACTAATTTCCGATATCCGATACAAGGCGAATATTATTTTCAAATTATTTTGAAAATTTGAGTCTCATGAATCTTTATCTGGGTTTTAATATTTTTACTTTTACTGATAGTAACTCATGGTTTTGAAATTACTTTATTGTTTCGCTACTTTACGTTATTGAGTTCCCTTTTGTGGGCATAGTATATTATGACACTGTCGCGCCTAAAGTTAACAGAAAATCGTTTTCAACTCTAAACAGATTTTGAAACATTATTGAGTAAAGTATTCAACTTTGCATTATTTTGTATTTTACCGGGATTCTTTGATGTATTAAACAGGGTTCTTATAAAAAAAATAAGTAAAAATTAGAAAAGTTTTAAAAATTTAATTTGAATTTAGAGATCTCAAATTCAACAATATTTCAGAAATGACATTTTCGTCTTAAACTAAAAATTTAAAAAAAAAACATATTTTACTTTTTAAACAGCGAATGTTTATCTTCCAATTTCTTTATAAATTATTGTTTTTTTCTGTTTTATATATTTTTTTCAACATTCTAAAATTCACATTTAAATTTTGTTTTTGAA
>JXPG01031951.1:11842-26173 GCA_001015175.1 Megaselia abdita
CATCTGTTATATACAGAATATTTATATTTCGCTCTTTTGTTAATTTTATGATATGTGTTTCTATTGGCTAGGAGTATCAGGATGTATTTTGATTGAACAGAAATAACAATAAGATATCAATGGACGGAATGAAACGGTTAAGAGTCGAGGAATTCGATCTGTTATTGGATAAACGGGAATTTTATGGAAAATATGAAAGCGCAAATTATGAGATAGTCATATAAGTCAGATATGGGTATCGATTGCACGAACATTTTATGGTGTATATGAATGCGCAAATTGTGAGAAATTGGTAAAGAGTCGCGGGGCCGCAGAATTGGAAATCTTTGATATGGGTATCGATTAAACGGGAATTTTATGAAGGATATTTATGCGCAAATTGTGAGATAGTCAAGAGTAGCGTGACCGCGGAATTTGTGATAGTGATATGGATATCGATTAAATGATCTAGTGATATGGGTATCGATTGATCGGAAATTGTATGTTGGATATGAATGCGCAACTTATTAGACGGTCAAGAGTCGCTTGGCCGCGGAATTGGAAATCTTTGATATGGGTATCGATTAAACGTGAATTTTATGGAGGATTTAAGAACATTATCGCTGGCTTTTAAAAACCATTCACAATTGAAAGCCTAAAAAACTGAATATAATATTTGGTTAAAACTAATTTTTGTATAATGAACTAAAAATTTAGAAAAATAATTTTAAAAATTAAGAAATTAATTTTAACTTTTAAAAATAAAAACGTACGTTTTTAAAAAAATAGTTATGACATCAATTGTAACTTTTAAAAATAAATATGTGTCTGCAAAATATTTCTTAGTTTACATTTTTGGGATAACACCTTGAAAACTAGTAGTTCTACAGGTACACGTAAGAAGATTTTATAAATTGATTTTATATCGAAAGTAGTTCTATAAGGACACCAAATGCTCTCTTTACATCATGACCGTATTCATATTGGATTTTAAAAAAACACAATTATATGTTTCCTACTTTAACTACCCAGTATCGTAAAAGTTAAATTAGAACACCTAATAAAACTATAGGCAATATTTCAGGCGTTGTTATGTTGAGGCTCTATATTAATAAGCAAATATTTAGTAGGACCAAGTAAATAAATTTTGTTTTTATTTTTAAAACGTTTTTATTTTTAAAAGTTAAAATAAATTTCTTAATTTTTTTTTTTAAATTTTTAATTCATTATAAAAACGTAGTCATTAAAAAAATGTTAACTAAATTTTTTTTTTGTTTAGCTTCTGGATTTGATAAAAGTAAACTTTTGAAGATTTTTATGATTTTGTTAGGATTTTGAATATTTTTGGATAAAGCTTCATGGTCAAAATCAACACATATAATAAAAAATTATTCTTAAAAAATTAACAAAAAATATGTAAATCAATTTCTCCTCCATGCATTAAAAAAAAAAATTGAAACCAAGAAAACTAGCAGTCAAAATCAACACATATAATAAAAAAATATTCTTAAAAAACCAACAAAAAATATGAAAATCAATTTCTCCATTCAATACAAAAAAAAATTGAAAAAAAACCAGCACTTTCACACAAAGTTGTCTCAAAAATCAAACCATTATTATGCAAATTCCTTAAAAGATAACAAAAAACTTGTAACACATTAGAAAGTGACTAATATTGACTAACTAAGAAATATATGTGTTTCAGATAACACAAGGACAATCACAATAGAATAGCTGTATTTGAACAGCTTTTGTTCGTAAGTTCGTCATAGCAAATTATTTCTAGCTTCGTCATATTTTTTATGATATTTTACATTTCAGGTTTATGTGAAATTGAAAGTTTGTTTAGGTTTTTTGGAATTCTTGTTCTACTATTTCTGAATAATTGATACAAAATTAATAAAACTTTCCATTTTAAAGCAATAAAAAGCAACAACAAACATCTTCATTAAAGAATAGAAACCACACAAGAGTATCAGACCTTGACCGCATTTACTCCCATTCCCATAAGCAAAATTAATTAAAATGTGTTTTCTCATAAACTATCAAGGTTATGGATTCTTCAATTGCTAGACTCTTTACCAGCTATTAGTTATCAGATTAGGAAAAGAGTTATTTCAAGCTTTGCTAAGGAGGTTGTCCAGTTAAGTTATACTTTCGAAACTGGATAGTTCGTTTTCCGTTATTTTTGAATGTGAATGCCTAAAGCGACGAAATTATTAATACGGAACTTCTTTTTTATAATTTTCTGTTATTTTGTTTTCATATTGAAGGGGAAATAAGTCAAAGAAATCATGTCACAAAATATCCCAAACATATGAGTTTTTGTCCCATCACATAAACCTCAGCTCCCTTCCACCATTCTAAAAATAATTGCCTTTGTCATTATTGATGCAAAAATATCTTGCAAAGCGGAAAGCGTTCCCTGTTTCGCGATTACCGAAGCCATTACAAAGAAATTATTCATATTGATAAAAACAACAAATTACTTGGGAAACGAAGTTGAAGTCTTTATTTTATGAAATAAACCCAGATTGCACAATGCGGAATAAACTTTATAGTCTTTAAATTACTATCTTTTATTTACCAAAACAGTAAAGATAAGTGTAATCAGTTTCATTAGACAACAACTTCACCTCACCTCACTCGCACCTGATTAACTCAATTTTAGATAAAAGTAAAGTGGAAAGAAAATATTATGACGGAAATTTGTCGGAATTTTAGCGTGAAAGGGTTTAAAGTATTTTTAGTAAGTTATTTTTAATGAATGTACATTTTTTTGAATATTTATATATTTCTTATTAATAAACTCCTACGTCAATTTGTCATCCTTCCAAAGGATTGAATGGAATTGAGCATCCTATTGTTGAAACAAACAAAAGATAGAAGGGAAAGTGAATCGATACCTGTTGTGAATGAAGGACTCCATTCTTTTTTGAATTGAATGTTCATATCAGGTGTTCACTGTTCAAGAAGAGAATTGACCTCTTTTTTGAATTTCCATTGTTAAACTTCAATAAAGGATATGATTTGTTTTCTATTATATGAAATTGAAATTAGAATTCGATGTGAATTGTTTGGAAAGTTGTCATCGTATGTTAGGATTTTTTTTTAAATTGTAATATCTTTGAAAACATTTCCGGGTTAAAAAATTGGTGGATTTTTTCGATATTTGAGTTTTATATTAAAATGAGAAGTTTTGAGATTTATGGTTAATAAGAAAACATAATATTTTAAATTTTGAGCACTTGTTCTTGAGCTCTTGTACAAATCCTGTAATGCATTCACCAATTCACGAGATTTTTTTAGAAGCATTTGGAAAGAAGAAACTGAAACTGACAATGTCTTTTAATATTTTGTAGCTGAAACTATAGCGTTATTTTTTCTGCAATTTCTGTTTAATTTGTTGTGAATTGTTTATAAATTTTTTTGTTTTTCTGAAGGAATTTTGCCAAATATTATATCTTATTAATTATTATTGTATTTAAAATGTTTGTATGGTATTTCTTGTTTTGCTGAAGCTTATGATTTTTTGAAATGTTGCTAATAATTTCTAGAGTATTTAAAACCCTTACAAAATGCAACGCCATCCTTTTATGTATAACAATATTTTGACCGAGTGACAAACATGCTAATTTTGAAAGCCGAAATATTGTACAAATGTTTAAAATCTTGTACGCAATTAGGGATAGATGATTTAAAACATGGAACTTTCGAAACCTTTTTTTTCATCGGAAAATATATTTTGAATGCAATTTTGATTCTTTCAAATATTTCAGGGGTACGAAAATGTCAGTTTGAATTCAATTTACCCAAGAAAGAAAATTCAAACAAATATTTTCCGAGAGAGAAAAACAAATAACAATGGAACGAGAAGCATGTCTTCCTTTTTCAGGTTTTATTTTAATTATTTTGTTGTTAATGTTTTTTAAACAAACTTTTTGATAAATGTTTGAGTTCTGTCCTATCTGTTTAAATATACCATCTGTAATATTGGTTAACACCACAAAAATGCTTGTTTCTTTAAAAATATTTCTTTAAAATTTCAACAAATAGTTGTGACTATACTAAGTTTTAAACTAAAAAACTAATGATTTCTCAATATTTTAAGGTCAGGAAATACATTTAAAACATTTGCTGAATTTCTCTACCCTTAAGAAATGACATTACCTTTTTGTAAAAAACATGCTAAAGTTATTCTGTTAAAATAGAATAATGAAGTAGGCAAAGTGTTAGTAATTATGTTAGTAATATTCTCAGTACTAAAGGTCAAATTTTTACCTGGTAAAGTAATTCTTATACTTAATTCCTAACACGTTAATGATTTTGGTAATATGACTTATACTACCGACCTACCTAGAATTTACTTTCGAAAAACGGGGAAAATAAACCAAATCTCTAAAACTATGAAGAAGACTATAAATTATAAATTCGAAAACTGTTTACAAAATCGTAACACCACTTACACAATTCAAAATTCTTACAAAATATTTTGTTTTATTGTATATTTTCTTCTTTGTTTAGAAAACATTATTAAGACAATTACGGACGACAAATTATCTAATTTAATAGTTTTATTTTCTAATTTGGAAATTTGTTAACATTTAATTTAAAATATATGTTAAATAATTCCATTTAAAACAAATATAGCAATTAATAAGTTGTTAAATATTAATTTAAAAGACCATATTCTAAATTGCAACTTTAAATTATTTAGATTAAACACAAATATTAACTTTCAAAGCTTTCATATCTTGATGATTTTTTTTTATATTAATCGTTATTGAAAATTTTGAGAATATTATGTAAACACAGATTTCGAAAATTTAAGAAAACTCTTCAATTAATTTGAAAAGTAAATAAATACCATTTAAAAAAAAAAAAACAAAAAATTATTTTATTTTATTAAAAATATTAAAATAATTATAAAATTATTAAAATTAATTTTTGTTTTTAATAAATATCAAATTTAATAAAAATATAAAACAACATTGTTTTTAATTTATTTAAAATTTTGTTTTTTCAGAACTTTGTTCCTTCAGAAATTTTAGAAAAGAAAATTTTTAAATCAAACATGAATAATAAAATTAATAATTTAAAAAAAATATTTAAAAAAATTAATATACATTGACACTAATTAATTTAATTATTATTTATCGTCAAAATGTCAAGTGTTAAAAAATACGGAAATATAAATTTGAGAATTTACTATTTAAAATTCAATCTTTAATTTCAAACATATAAAAATTAAGTAATAACAATTAATTTCAATGTTTGTTGTTTACAAAATAAATTATACATTTTTTTATTTATTTATCTTATCTAAAAAAAAGTTAAGACAATTAAAAACTAAAATATTTTAAAAATTATGAAATCTGTTAATTAAATTTCACAAATTTTGTTGTTACAATAACATATTAAATAAAATTCATTTAATTTATTTTGAATGTGACTGAATAGGAACAAGTTAACAACATTTAAAATTAGGTTTGTTTTCCATTTAAAAAAAATAGAAATAGTGTGAAAAAAAAAACAAAAATTACTCACTATTTTTTTTTAATTTGAAAATTTTACGAAACCTCTACAGTTTTTAATAAAATCAATAACATTATTTATGAAATCAATTAAGTTTTTCAAGATCCCGGAAATAATTTACAACTCTCTTAGTTAATTAATTTGGAATAAATTCAGATTCCGCCAAATCGCAGACTCTTACAATACATAAGCTGCTTCAGACAAAAGGTTTCGGAAGCTTATGCACGAACAAATTTGATTCCACTTATTTCAATTCATTCAAAAATTCTATGCAATTTTAATTTTGAATTATTAGCAATGAACGAGACAAAAACAAAAATTGGAATCAGGGAGGAATTAAACAATATTTAGGGGCTTTTCACTACCCAAAATTGTGTACGGGATTGCTATCTTTGAACTCGAAGAAATTTTTAATAGAATTTTGTAAATTATTACCTAAATTTTGTAAAACTTCATAAATAATGTTATTTTGTAATTTAAGAATTGTAAAAAAAAGAAGTGTAGATTTATTTTGACATATTCTTTGTATCTATTCTTGGAACTATTAATAAATTTAAGTATTTTCTTTGTAATTTTTTTTATATATATTTAAATCTAAAAATAAGTAAAAAACTTCTGAGAAAATATATATATTTTAATATATCTAAAACTAAATCACGAAACGAGCCAAAGGTGACTCAAGATGTAGCAGTGCTATTAAGGAATGTCTGCTTCCTATGTGTTTTTAACAGCTGCTCTTATACATCAGTGTTGTTAGTTTTTAACAATATATTTAACAAAACTAACAATATATTTTTAAAAAAAATAATTAATGAATTTAACAAAAAAAAGTGGAAAATCTAAACAATTGCAAGTAATTTCTAATTTATATATTTTGTGTTGGAATTAGTTTTAAAAATTACTTTCGAAAGGAGAGATCCTTTTATCGAACTGACATTTCAAAATTTAGAAGCACTTCTGATTGGAAGAATACTGAAAGAAAATGTAACACATTTGTTTTCAATTTTTAAATTGTAACAAAACGTTATAAAATTGATTTCTAACAGATTCTGCTTGGAAAATCTAAAAAATTGCAAGTAATTTATAATTTATATATTTTGTGTTAGAATTAGTTTTAAAAATTACTTTCGAAAGGAGAGATCCTTTTATCGAAATGACATTTCAAAATTTAGAAGACTTCTGATTGGAAGAATACTGAAAGAAACTGTAACACATTTGTTTTCAATTTTTAAATTGTAACAAAACGTTATAAAATTGATTTCTAACAGATTCTGCTTTTGAAAAACTATTTAAATTGGCAACAATGAGAAGAAAATGAAACAACCTTCCAAAATTTTACAACAAATTGAATTGATGTTTCTAAAGTTTTATGTCAATTTCTATATAACCTAGTTTCACGAAACCCAAAAACTAATAAAGTTTCGATGCATTGCTTTGTTTATTTTAAAATTTTCGCGTATGGGCAATAAACTTAGCTTTAAAATCCTAATTTTAATAGTGTTTTTTTTGAATTCACTGAATCAATTCCTTCCTTGACATTATTAGAAAAAATTGAACACGAAGCGTTCTCTAAAAACTGCTGAGTAATTTCCAATTTATTACATCAAATATTCCTTAAGTTCCTCCAAGAACTCTGACAACGAAGTTATATACTAAAATAATAAATTTTTCATAAACAAATTATAATGGGTTTGAATTTTGAAATGTTACTCAGTACATTTTTATAACATAGTTATCAATAACTTAACATACTTTTTAAGCATTTTTGAAAGATTGTAATTTAATCGAATTAAATATAAAATAAGAACTTAAAAGAGGAAATAATTCTTATATTTTTTAGAATTTTGTTTGATATTTTTCGATATTTTAATTTATTTGTTTATATCATTTCACACCTTCATTATTATTTTTATATTCTTGATTGTTCTTATTTTATTACTTCAATATGTTTTCCTTAAACAAAAACTTACGAGAGTTTAAAACAAAATTAAGACTTAAAAAAACATCATAGAATTTCAAGTCCAGCACTGACATAGTTGGTTTTGTTGCTTTTATTCTTACACTAAAGAAATTTTAAAAGTGTCATAAATAAAAGAAAAATTGTTTTATAATAAATAATGAGAGGGACTTTTATGTTTTGTGTACTAGAAATCTTCAAAGACCTGTCTCTTGAATGGGAACGCAAATTAAAAGTCTACAGGATTCTTAAAAGTGGATACAAAATCGATGGTCTAGTTAAGAGATTTTGAATTTTACTCAATAGAACGTGCCAGGGTTCAAATCCCATTGGTTTTTCAACAGTTTAGATACGGTTCGCTTGGCGAACATGAGAAACCAAACCCGTCAATCAAGACACAGAACTTAGATCCGGAAGATGTATCTCTAGAAGTGTCGTTGAGAAGGAGAAAGCAAAAATAAATAATGAAGTTATATTTAATCAAAGATTATAAATAGTATAGAAGTCCCAAACAGAAACAGAATAATCAACAAATTTGAATATAAAAAATATGTTTGTATTTTGAATTTGCTTAATATTATTTTGTTTTATTAAATTAAAAGAAAATTGTATGTTATACGAATATTAAATGCTCGAAAGTTACAAAATATGTATTTAGTATTTTTTGAGGTAGAAAATACGTATTTAATAATTATTGCTTTCGAAAAATATTATAAGGATGATTTTAAATTTAAAGTCGAAAAAATACCCTGTAAAACTTTTAAATTAGACAATGTCTCATATATAAATGTTTTAGTAGACTTATCAAAAGAAAGGTGACAAAATAAAAACAATTATTTAAATTTTGTAAGGTTTTGATAGAAATTGAGGGGTTTTGTAAATAGCCTTCGGATTTTAAAACAGTCTTTAGCTAGTAATGTTGTGATGTTCTGTGCAATGCTTTTTCGAATCGAATTGCTTTAAATATGTATTTGAAGGAACACTTTTCCAAGGGGTATCGAATCTGTTCCAGACATAGAAAACGAAGCCATGCCTTCGGAAAAGATAGAAGAACCTATTGGTGAAGTCATACCTTTGGAAGTTGACTTCAATTGTGTTAAACACTCAAAGACACTTCAAGCTCGCCAATGTTAAGCAATTATTGTACATTTGTTATCCTTAAAAAGTTTTGAAATTTGTAGGGGAAAAGAAGCAAAAATATATAGACTCTGCTTGGTTCTTTGTAGAATAAGCAATAAGTAAAAGCAAACAATTATACTTCAAACCTACGCCTTCTCCAAGCCCTAAAGACTAATACCTTGCCCCATTATTCCATAAAAACCAACAAACATGAAAGAAAAATCCTAATTAAAAACTCAAAGTTCCATTGATAACGAGTGCAGGGCCACCCTTATTACAGGACATACAAGTGTGCTCCAGTTTTCCACTCCTTGTGAGCAAACAAAAACATAGAAATTGAATAGAATTTCTTTTATTTTGCAATCATCAAAAAAACTTGCAACGATCTAGTTTGTAGAACGAACATTCACCTTCAGCTTACAGCCAGTGTTCTGTTCGAGAGCGCATGGCATCATCTTCATTGACTTCATCCCTTCTCCTCACGTAACCTTCCTTCATCCTGTGGTCTACTTCTAATATGATTATGTGTAGTTGACTGGGACTGACGATGACTCACAGGGAAAAGGAAGAAAGTGAGAAAATCCTTGCGAAATAATGAATGAATGAATGGAAAGGGAGCATAATTGACTGATGATGACTCACTATCGCGTAACATTGTATGCAATCACTGCTTTGTTGTGTCGTCGTTAGAGACCACTTAAAAAACCTATCTATCAGATAAAATCGAACAGCAGACAAACAGAGAAAAATACATAGCAGTCAGGTAAACAGAGTGCATTGTTGCCAATTTTCCAAGTCGACTGACTGAGAGTGAGTGAGTGGTTCGAGAGTTTAGTTAGTCTACCTGCGAAACAGGTAACAAAGCAAGAAAACATATTTCATTTCATTTCAATGAGAATATATATATGGATGGAATGGAATCGGTTCGGTTCGGTTAAAATAATAAATAAATATTCCATGAATTATCAACAAATCCTACTAACTTTTACTTTTTCTTCTCAGCCGGTTATGAATTTTAATTTGAAATTTATCGGTTGTTAGGGCGAAACAGAAAAAAAAACCACACCCGTGACGCTTAGCTTGGTCTTCAAGGTCGGTTCGGGATTTGGTTTTCATTGATTCGATGCAATTAATTGCATTGGATGGAAAACGGAAAATTCCTATTGATTTTTCAATCAATTTTCCAATCTTGTTATCTCAAGTGAATCAAGGAAGAAGAAAGTAAGTCTAGACTTCCCATCCTTTTAACATCAATACTAACACAGAAAAACAACTCACCCATAACTCTTTTCCCCAAGTTAACGTCATTTTCAGAGTTTTGTTCCGAAATGAATGATTCCCGGTTACTGGTTTTCAAAACTGGATTCTAGGTGTTGTTTTTGTTGTTGTCTCAAAGTATTTTCGGTTGTTTGTTTGTTAATCCAAAGAAATTTATCCTTTTTGTGCAAGCTGAGTTGTTGTTATTTTAATAATCACTTTTTAATCACAAATGCACTTTTCCCATTTTCACAGATTTTTTGAACATTTTCTTTCACTTTTTTATCCACTATTTTTTTTTAAATTTTATTAATGCATTTTTTAAAAGATTTTTCTCTCTTTTTATTGAATTTTTTTAATAAATTTTCACCGAATTCAATTCAGTCAGTAAGCAATGACAAACACAAGTGCTATTTGGTCTGTGAACTAACTTCACTCGGGTTGATTGGATGAAGGTAACAGATGTATGGAAGTCGGGGAGGAAATTAAGCCGACCGATGTGTTTTCTCGACTGGCGTTATGTATTTGGTCGGCGGTGAAATTTTTTGTTGGTTGTTGCAACTGACGGCAGGTGTCAGGAAAACATTATCTGCGGCACACACCATTTTAGAGAGGGTTTTGACCTCAGCTAACAAAGTTGCGCCATCTTATCGGCCGACGGTGAAAAATTCTAGTTAGCCGTCGATTAAGTGGCGCCATCTTATCGGCCGACGGTGTCAAAATGACGAAAAACAGCGCCATATTAAAATAAAATAAAATTCATATGAAAATCAAACAAGAATCAAGCGAAAATCGAATGAAACTCAAACAAAAATCAAGCGAAAATCGAATGAAACTCAAATAAAAATCAAATAAAAAACAAAAAAGAAAAAAAAAAAATAAACAAAAAAAAAATCATATGAAAATAAAATAAAAATCGTATTAAAATCAAATGAAAAAAAAAAACATTTAATCAAATTAAACTCAAATAAAAATCATATGAAATTCAAGAGAAAATCGAATGAAACTCAAATAAAAATCATATGAAAATAAAATCAAACGAAACTCTTTTTTTTTTTTATTATTAAATACAACTCAAAGTTAAATATGCCATTTTAACAATAAATATGGAATTCAAAAAATGTAAATATGAAATATAAAAATTTGAATTAAATTATGATTCACCCTCATTGAAATGTTTAAAACTACAAAAATAACAATTTAAGAATTGAAAAACACATTATTTAAAAAAAATAATTAAACATCAAATCCAATTAGAACAATTTAATTAAAAAAAAAGTTTTAAGAAAATCAAATTCAGAACTTATAAAAATAAAATTTTAATTTTTTTTCAAAAATTAACAATTAAAAAAGTTAGAATTCTAAATTAAAAAAAAAAAATTTTTTTCTATTTTTTTTATATTATTTCTTTTAATCTGATAAGTGATTTGTTCGATTCTTCGTTATTCTTTTTTTCATTAGAAGGTTTTCATAAAATCAGTAAAAATTATCTAAATTTTAGATAATTTTAATTTTGGAAAACTCCTCAAAAATAATTCCAAATCCTAAATCTGCCAATAACCAAACCAAATCCCCGAAAATCTTGCAAAATCTTCTACAAAAAAAAAAATATCAAATTCATTCAAAATCATCCAAAGTCCAAACTAAATCATTGAAAAACCTCAAACATTTTCTACAATCCTAAAAATCATGCAAAATTAACAAAATCCCCAAAATTGTTAAAAGTATTTACCAAATCATATAAAATCATTTTTACAAAATTAAAAAAAACATTCAAAGTTTTTACAAAGTCATCATATTAACAAAATCCTTTAGGCGCTAACGAAATCAAAAAAATCATCTAAAATCCCTAAAAAGCGCCTACAATCGAAAAAATCAATCAAATTCCTAGAAAAAAAAAATTATTTCAAGACCTTACAAATTCCGAAAATCTTACTAAAATCTTTATGAAATCCTCTAAAACTCTAAATCCTTACCAAATCATAGAAATCCTTCATAATCTTAACAAAATCCTCCAACTCATCAAAAATCACCAAATATATTTTAAAGTCGTTACAAAATAATTCAAAAACCTTACAAAATATATAAAATAATTATAAAATCCTTAAGATATCTTCTAAAATCCTTATAATATTTCCATAACTATAAAGTCCTCAAAAAATCATAAAATCTTTACAAAACACCAAAAAATAATTCAAAATCTTCTAAAAAAACACGCAAGAATCCCATAATCATTCAAAGTTCAAAATCATTAAAAATCCTCAAAAAATGTCTACAATTCTAAAAATCATGCAAAATCAACAAAATCGTTTAAAGTATCTACAAAATCGTATAAAATATAAAATCACATCTAAAGCCCTAAGAAAATTCCAAAAATATTTTTAAGTCCGAACAAAAACTTCTAAAATCTCTCAAGTTTTAACAAAGTCATAAAAATTATTCAAAGCTCTAACAAAATCACAAAAAGCTAAAGCTTTAAAAAAACTGTACAATCTTCGAAAATCCTAACAAAATCCAAAATATTTTTCAAAATACTTACAAAATTCCCAAACTCATGAAAAATTGTAACAAAATACCAAAAATCTTTCGGAAACCTTACAAGATCGAAAATCCTAATACAAAATATTCTAAAGTCCTAAATCATCCGCAATGTCCTAAGAAAATCACAAAAAATCATTCAAAGACATTATAAAAAATAATCCAAAATCCTCACAAACCTTTAAAAATACGTACAAAATCCTAAAAATTAATCAAACACCTTACAAAATAATACAAATCCTCAAACTCAACAAAAATAGTAACAAGATCTGGAAAATTCTAACAAAATCCTAAAAACAATTTAAAGAATTCATTAAAATACGTAATAAAACCTTACAAAAACATCAAAAAGTACAAAACTCGTTAAAAATCGTAACCAAATCTCAAGTTTAGAAATATATCATCACAAAATCATCCAAAAATAATGTATATCTAAAACCCTAAAAATTAAGCAAAATCTTCAAATTCTTAACTAAACCATAGAAATCATTCAAAATACAAAAAATCATATATAATCCTACAAAAATCTCCAAAATCCTAAAAAAAAACAACAAAGTCTTACAAAATCCTAACAAAATAATTAAAAATCCTTACGAAATCATAGAAATATTAAAGAAATCATTATAAAATCTTAAAAGATCTTAACAAAATCCCAATAATCATTCAAGTTTTTAACAAAATAGTAGAAAATCTTAAACAAAATCCCCAAACTCATCAAAAATCTTAACAAAGTCTTCAAAGTATTAACAAAATCATATGGAATCTTTAGAAATTCTCTAAATTCCTTAAAATTCCAAAAATCAATCAAAATGTTAACAAAATCAACTACAAAACCCTAGCAATATTTCAAAATCTATTTAAAATATTTAAAATCCTAACAAAATTCCAAAAATCATTCAAAGACCTTATAAAAACATCAATATTAACAAAATCTCTAAAGTCCTAACATAAAATCATAAAATCCTTACAAAAAACCAAAATAACCTAAACATCAATCAAAATTATCCAATGCGCTAAGAAAATCCCAAAAAGCATTCAAAGACGAAAGACAATATACAAAACAATTCAAGCTCCTTACAAAGTTTTCTAAAATCCTATAAAATTCTTACCACATATTCAAAGTTCAAACAAAATCACAAAAATCAAAGAAAAAATACCCAAAGTCCACAAAAATAATAAAAAAAAAAACAGGTTATCAAAAATTAAAAAAAAATCATATAAAATAATAAATTTTTTGTAAGATCATTCAACGTCATCAAAATTATCAAAAATCGTAATGAAATCAGGGTTTCAATACAAGAAATGCAGAGTGTAAAACAGCCTTTTAAAGCCATTTTAAACCCTCATTTTCTTCAAAAAAAATCCTAGAAAGTGTTTAAATTATGAAGAGCTCAAAGTAACAAAATTGAATTTAAATTAGAAAATTCTAAAACAATTTACATTTTATACTAAGATTTTGCGTACTTTTTGTACAGCTGTGGTAACAAAAAAAAAATAGTATTTTATATGTTAAGAATAATTTTACTCTTTCGATTCTAAATATTTTTTACATCCAATTGACCAATTGGTGTTGACCAATGATATTTTTCTGAAGATTAAATTCTTTTATCCAGTAAAATTTATAGCGATTTCTTTTGTGTTCACATTTTCAGAAATAATAAAATATTAATATTAATTCTTTTTTCATAGTTTTTACAATTCTTGTTCTTAAAGAATTTCAAATCACTTTGTTTATCTTAACAATCATAATAACAAAAGTTGTTATAAAATCCTTAACATTTTTTTTTAAATATTGCGTATTTTCAAAATTCTAAAATTTCTTCAATTAAGAAGAATTTTAATTTTTTAATTAAATTTTTTTTTTTTAAATTGAATTGACGGGAAATTTTTATTTATCTCTCAAAATTTTTTGAGTTTAATTCTTGATGTTTTTTTTTTTTTTTGTT
>JXPG01031959.1:0-10877 GCA_001015175.1 Megaselia abdita
AATTAGCTTTTCTAAAATCTTACCAAAGACAAGAATAAGAGAAATAGGACGAAAGTTGTTCATCAGCTGCTAATCTCCACCTTTATGGATTGGTACAACAATTGATGATTTGAGACAATCTGGGAATCTTGAGTCAGNAGTCAGCCACAAATTCGTTGAAAAGCTTTGATAGTATTGGTGCTATCAGGTCTTTCACCTTTTTTAAATCCGACGCAGTAATACCATATTCACCAGGCGAGGTTCCGTCTTCATCAATTATAGAGTTGCATTTAATAATTTCCGGAGTGCCTATTAACTCTGAATTAATCGCTGACCACAATTTTCTCGCATCAGTCGAAGCATTTTCAACTTTCTTTTTTAATAGAATTGTCTTAGATTTGTGAATTTTATTTTTAATCAGAAAGTCTTACATCATCTAACTCAAACTTTGTATTTTGTGTCATATCAGTTAAAAAGTGATCTAGAATTGTTCTTGGAGCTTTTCTCGTTGGAAAATCGGGATGAATAACGTTCAAGATTCTATACCCGTGTGTATCCAACATATGATGGTATACAATAACAATTTGATCATCTTTATCTAATAAATTAAAGTTTACATCGCCAGCAAAAAAAAAAAATGTTTGTATATATGGCACATTAAGTCCCCAGAGTTAACATTATAAGGAGGGCGAAACATAGTTGCAATAAATAATTTAACTTCGTTCATTTTCATTTCAATTATTATTAAAATAATTTTTTTTTACCATATATCGCTGATCCACCACCTCTTATATTCTCTCTACAGTTGAATATAGAATTAACATTTTGGAGGTTGTAAAATGGTACATCTTCAGGTTTGAACCAAGTTTCATTTAATATTATAACATCATATTTGCTCAATGTAGCAAATATATATAATTAATCAAATTTATTTTTCATGCTTTGAATATTTTGTTGGGTTTTATCGATAATTCATTTTCCTGGGTAATTCCATTTGATACAGTTAACTCATTTTGGTTCGCAACAGTTGATTGCTAGTCTGCTAAACGGAACACAAAAGCTTTATCATTCCCACTTCCTCCAGGTAATGGAGTTAAGACATTATTTCTCAACAAATTAGCATTATTTTTTATGACTGGAAAGGATTTGCTTGAAGTTGAAAAAGGTGTCGGTGGTGTTGTGGGTCTGCTTGATAGATAAGCTAACGCCTTTCGGTTCCCACGAATCGGTTGAGGGAAATTCTCGGATAAAAATAATATTCCTTCTTATGCAGCTTTTTTCAAAATGTTTCATTCGAGTATCTAAAGCAACCAGTTTGCCATCCACATATTCTTTGATTTCATCCTTAGTGTCCTATATCTTGTTTAATTGAGTCCAGTTTACTATCGTTTGCCTTTAACATCGACATTATATCATCCAAGGTAGTAGAAGAATCAACCAGAAAACAAAAAAAAACAAACGACTGAAGTATCCTTCAGCTCTATTTTTGAAAGTACTTTCCTTGGAAATGCGTTTCTTACACCGAAAGCTTTTGATTTTCTAACTGATAAGTGCTGTAGGGAACACAAAGCCTTCTGTTAATGCCTTTAAATAGAAGGATCAACTATTTTTGGAGCTTTATTGATAATTTGATTTTTGTGAACAAACTCAAAAAATCCAACAAATCCAAACAAGGTATACTATATTCAAGATTTCCAAATTAAGAATACTTGCCAAAGGAAAAACGTTCCACACAGCGAGCGCCTTTGATTTACCAACTGATGAGTGCTGTGGTAACGCAAAGCCTTTCGTTTAATAACAATGCCTTTGTCAAATAAAGTTAGAAGGAACAACTATACTTGGAGCTTGTTGAACGAGACAAAAGAAAGATATTTTTTCACTTTTCGTGTGTTTTTTTTCTACAGATTTCTGTACAATTCTTTTCCACATATTTTTATGAAAAATGGAAAGGGCTACCCCTTCGGGATTTTTTATTATTCCACAAAATCTACTTCTTCAAATTGAATTTTTAATTAAACTTTTCTTTTAGAAAGACTTAGTTGATCAAATTAAATTTCCTTCAAAATAAGAATTGTCCATAAAAATTTGATTCTTTTTCGAAAATTGGCTTTTAAATTAAACTTTTCTCCTAGAAAGACTTAATTGATTAAATTAAGAAGTTTCCACCCAAAATTCTACATCTTTTTCGTAAATAGCTTATTTAACAAAAATTTTCTTCTAGAAAGACTTTAAACTTTTCTTTAAGAAAGCCTTTTAATTTATTAAATTAAGAAGTTTCCATAAAAAAATCGATTTTTTTTTTTAAAATCGATTTTTAACGAAACTTTTCTTCTAGAAAGACTTTAAATTGATTAAATTAAAAAAAAGGAATTTTTGTTTTCAAAAATAAAAAAATCGACATATTTTTAGAAAATTGCCTTTTTAATTAAACTTTTCTTTAAGAAAGACTTTTAATTGATTAAATCAAGAAGTTTTCATAAAAAAAAGAACAATTTTTTTTTCGAAAATAGCTTTTTAACGAATTTTTACTTTAATGAAATTAAGAAGTTTTCATAAAAAAAGGTACAATTTGTTCCCACATATTTTTGTGAAAAATGAAAATTGGTATTTTTGATGTCGAAAAATCAACTTCTTTAAATTATTTTTTTATCGAAATGTTTCTTCTATAAAGACTTTTAATTCATTAAATTAAGAAGTTTCAATAAAAGACATTTTTCTAATTAATTTGGGTCTATTTGGAATTAAAAAACAAAAAAACAAAAAATGTCTATAAGAAAACTCGGTCAAAAGTTTATTTACAAACCTATTTTTATTTTAACCAATCACAGTTCAATAAATACTTAACTAATAATACAAAAAAAATATCCTTTTCAATGACTTGAAAAATATATAATATTCCTTTGCTCGTTCTTGAAGTCATAATCGACGAAAACGGAAAATGGCTTGAAAAAATGTCCAAGTAGTTGTTCATCTATTGAATCATTAAGAACTTTCTGCACCAAACAATACTCATTCAAGCTTAAGATCTCTAACTTAAATATTACATATCGCAATTTGTCGGGAAGCCAGGAATTCAGAAATTCAAAGAATACCTTAAGATCTTGAGATCGTACTTCAAACTGAATTAGCTCAAGCTGCTTAATTTGATTACAAATCTTCTTGAATTCATGCAGAGATATAATCCAATCCACTGTAAGTTTTGTAATTGAAGTGTTTTTTAAGACAGTAGTATCCAAAGGATCTGACATATGATAATCCTTGAAATCTTCGAATGATTCAAACTCCAAGTGTTGCTTCTCTGAAGTCTTCTTTTGTAATAAATGGAGCTCCGATAAATTGTTCAATTTTAGATTTCTGTTGAAAGTTTCGGATTTCAGAAACTTCATGTTATCCGCCACTGGAATCAATTCGTTGACATTTCCATGAAAATTAATAACACTAGGAAGCCTTAATCTGCAAATTTCAAGATGTGTTGATATCGGATTTTCCACGGATAACTTGTGAATGGTACGACTTTTTTCTAAAAATAACATTAGAAAATTATCTACTAACGGTGACTTCAATACCAGAGACCTCAAATTTCGTTGTTTTTCCAAGATTTCTTTTAATGAAACATTATGTTTGGAGCTATCTATCTCCAAATGAGTTAGTTGACTAGATATTGTCATTACCGCTATTTCCGGCGTTGTTAGTTCAATTACCAAACGCTTGAGAGTTGCACAATTGTTGTCGATTAGCATTTTTATAAACTCAACGTCTTTCACACACTTAAACTCCAGGAATGTTAAGCCTTTGAAAATGTTTAATAGATTAGGCGTCAAAAAGAAACTTGCCCAGGATATTCTTAAAATCTTTAGATTCTGTGGCTTTGTCAATGTTTCTTGTTCGTAAAATATGTTGTCGGCTTTCACGTTAGACAATGTTAGTTCTTTTATATTTGGAAATATTTTAAATAAGTCACTTAACACTAGAATCGGCCTATGGCAGAAATTAACTTTTGTTACGTGATCAGCAATAAAGTCGGCTTTGTCGATTTGGGAAGAATAAAGTTCTACTTGGAAGTCGTTTGCTTGTTCGAACACCCATTCATCTAAGCTTTCCCAGTAGAATGTTGTCTTAATAATCACCTTGAATGGAAGACGTTTCAAAGGTTCAAGAATATTCCCTTTTACTCTTCTTGAAAGCCTGTAGACTGCGGACTTATACTGTCTATTCGATGTGATAAACATTTCAATTATATCCGATGTTAAGACTTCTGGCAAATTCAGAACACACATTGTTTCAAAAAACTTGTTTGTTATGTTATATCCAAATGTATTAACCATTGAAATTGCTTTAATATCATCAATTCCTAGGAAATTCAAAATATTTTCCAAAACATAAGAATTTAAATCAAAGAATCCGATTTTCTGAAAATATATTTTTTGATTATATTAAATTCTTAATTTTTGTTTATTTAGCTTACCGAGTTCATTGCACCGTATTTTGTTTAATATTGTAAATGGTTTGTGGATGCACTCAATGCCGAAAATCAATACTGTTGTTAGATCGACTGCGCAGCAGCAACCAACCGTTGCACACACCTGTGGAAACAAGGGTGCATTCTCTTTTCGAAGCCACCCTTATTTTGTACATAAACTTTACTTTTTGAGTTTGAATGGAATTATGAAAATTCACATTCAGTTTACAGTTTACGTAAAAATATTGGATGAATTGCTCGAATATATATAAAATAACGTTTCGTACAATTTGTTAACTATGAATCTATCAACTTGACTAGACAGAATTTTGAACGAGTTAGAGATGAGTTAAAGGAGAACACAAAAATTGATATCGTCTAATTTTTCAAAGACTATGAGTTTTAATGATTCTGACTCCAGTGATGATCAGACTATTTGTGATATGTTCGCTGAATTCTTTCAAGGCGTTTATAAACAAGACAACTGTGATACGAACAATAGTGTTGTACCTGATTTATATGAAAATTATGTGATTAATTATATTGATGTTCTTACCGCAATTCACAATTTGAAGTTTTCGTATGCTCCTGGTCCTGATGGAATACCATTTTGTGTTCTTATTAACTGTTATGAGCTGTTGACAGATATTGTATGTTATTTATTTAATCTTTCTGTTAGTTCTTCAATTTTTCAAAGCCGTTGGAAGTCTTCGTTTATGTTGCCTTTATTTAAATCCACAGGAACTGATTAATAATTATCGAGGCATTGCAAAACTAAGTCCTATTTTTAAACTTTTTGAAATTATTCTCACAAAGGACTTGTCTTTCAAAGTTAAACACATCATTTCTAAATCTCACGTCAGCCAAGCTTTAAAAAAAATTACAAACTGATGTAAGATATTTTGATTTTACTTAGAAAATTGAACTCCATGGGCTTTCCCGACAGCTGCATAAAATGGATAAGTCTAGATATCAACGTGTTGTCTTCAAATCTTGTAAATCAAAGCTCATAAATGTTCATAGTGCTGTTCCTCAGGGAAGCCATTTTGGTCCGTTGCTATTTCTGTTATTTATTAATGATCTGCCGTCTACACTCCAATACTGTGATATTTTACTCTATATTGACGATGCAAAGCTATTTTAATCTGGAAATGATTCTACGCTCTGTGATTACCTTCAAAAGGATTTTGACAATTTATTAAATGGTCCAATTTAAATTTGAAAAAAAAAGTAATGTCTTTCTGTCGCCATAATAGACTAACCGATTATCAGTATAAACTTAATAATTGTTTATTTGAAAGAGTGGAAACTTTCACTGATCTTGGTGTAATTTTCGACACTAAACTGTGTTTTAATCGTCCACATTGATGCCATAATTGCTAAAGCCAACTGTAGGCTAGATATGATTAAGAGGTAAAGATTTTAAGAAGAAGTAAGAAGTGTCCTAGAGTTTGCATGTCAATTTTGGAGCCCTTATTATCAATGTCACATCTATTTCGATTCGAAAATTATCCAATGCGGTGTCACGCTCAACTTTATGTTACAATTCTGAAGTTTTCGGGTTTAAGGAGTATGAAGAAGTGGAAGTATTTCAATGGTTTTTTGTCAAGAAATTGTTAGGTTTACCCTCAAGTTGTCCAAACTATATCGTGTTTACTGAATGTGGTATTCTACCATTGCATATTTTCTCTTTAAGAATACATATGTATTATATACTTAAAATTATGTTCAAGTATGACAACAACAGGCTTCCTAAAATCCTATTTAATAGTTGTTTTGGTTCAGAAAATGTCTTATGGAAAAGATGGGTAGAATTAGGAAGATTGGTAGGAGTAACATGGTGTTTAAATGAGTCAGAAGATGATTGGAAGTCTAAAATCGAATTAGTGCTAAAATNTTCAAGTATGACAACAACAGGTTTCCTAAAATCCTATTTAATAGCTGTTTTAGTTCAGAGAATAAAGACTATTATTTATTCCTAAAGGAAGAATTAGGAAGATTGCTAGGAGTAACCTGGTGTTTAAATGAGTCAGATGAGTCTAAAATCGACTTAGTGCTGAAATTTTGTAAAGACACTTTCATTTCAAATATGATTGCAAAGGCGAGGTAGGCACCAAACGGTATATATAAAACAATATTTTCTCAAATCGCAGTAATTATTTTAAAGCACCTTTACCGTTCATGGCGATAAAGTTTATTACGAAAATTAGAGCGGAGCAGTTACCTCTAAATGACAAACCATGGAGAGAGGGGTTTCATTGTGTAATCAAGAAAATGTGCCTCAATTTTTAGCAAAGTGCCCTATTTTAGCATTTGCGTTATAAATTTTTGGGGGCAAAAAGTCTTAATCAATATGAAATAATAGAATGGTTAAATGGAAAAAATTGGAAAAATGTATTGAAATTTATGAGTGAATCGTGAAGTTACAGACAAATATTAATTAATAAAATTATAAAATTCAATTCCTAGCAATAACTAAAAAAAAAATTAAATTAAATAACGAAAAAAAAAAACCTACAAGTTTTCTGAGCACAAAAGCTGCTTTTAAAATATATATAAAACAAAAACAGTAATGAAGGACAACATACAACTAATTTGTTTGATTTAAACTATTTTTTTAATGTTTAATGATTTGTAGGTGTTTATTGGAACCAGGGCAAATCCTTCAGAAATTTGTTAGTACATTCGGGGTCAAGGTAAGAGTTGTAGTCAATTTTTCGGAGTATAACTTCGCTAGCTCAAAAAAATCGTGAAAATATGTAGCGTTGATAAAAGTCAAAAACATAGGATTTTTAAAACGATGAATTCCGCGAAGTAGGTTCATCTAGTAAAAATTGGAAAAGTTAACATTTATTAGAAATTGTCTGATTTACATTACTCAAATTCATTTTAATCTCTAAAGATTACCAGTACCACTTGACGGAATTTGTAATCCACAATTCTGATATTTTTTATATGGGTATCCAAATACTTTTGGACGGTAGTGTATAAGCCAATTAAAAGTTGAATCATTAGAAAATCCAAACATTTCTATTGGTTATTGAAATGATCCCCAATGAAACCTACGTAAGAACTCGATAGAATAATTAATTTAATTTTCCAATCAAGTTATTTTGCGATCTATGGACAGTTTCACAAAAAAACTTGATTGCAGAGTAATGGGTATTCCAAGTAGTCCTTCCTTAGGAAACTTGATGATAGAAATGTTTGTAAATTCAGTTTTTGAAAATGTTCCTTAATCAGTATGTTATTTCGATGATATACTTTAGGAATAGAACAAGACAATAGCTAGATATGAAAATGGTACAATAATAACAGACTGGTATATGAAACCAACATAATCTTGACGTATTTTGAGCTATCATCCAACGAATCAGAAACTGAACAACATCAATAATATGCTACATAGAGAATACATTAAGAACATTCTAAAAAACCACGACTACCTAAGACTTTTGGTAAACGATGCAGTTCATAAATTCTATATAATAAAATAAATAATAATAAATAATAGTTTTTTATTTACAAATAAATAACAGTAGTTACAATTCCTTTATGTTGTTATAAGAAAATTTGCAAATAAAAATAAAAAGACTATAGTATATAAAACTGTCAGTCTTGAGTTAACATTTTCATATTTTTTTAAATTAAATGAAGTATTTAAATAGATTTAAAAAGTCATTTAAACCAAATTACTAATAATAAACTTCATAAAATGTTATTCAAGATTAAACTTCAATGTCAGCTCTCTTCTGTAATTCAAAACTGTCTTCAAATACGTTGCAATAGCCTTCCAATCAATAATTTCTCCATTCAGTAAAACAATTATTTCTGCCTCATTTAGCTCATATTTGCCAAATTCTTGAAGTCTAAACTCTCGAAGTATCGGACACTTTCCCAAGAAATGAACAATGTTTTCCACAGCATTCATGTTGCATAATGAACAATTTTTGTTGGCCTCAGGATTATAAATTCTTCGACAACAATTCACATACACCTACGACAGATGAAACCACTGATTCAGATTGTTAACTATTTCCGAATATTCCGTACTTACAAAATTGATAAGCTTTAAAGATCAGAACCAAAGGTACCACTGTCAAATTTTGACACTTGAAGTTGTCGTTTTGCATTAACAGACTGCAGACTCTTGTTAATCGGCATTTAGGAAATCGTGCAGAACGTTATCATTCTTATTTCGTTAGCCCACTTCAAGTACGATTCATTTGACACAAAACTCTTAAGACCTTCGAGTGTAGCGAATAATAGTCCAAATTTCTCCATTCTAAATTTAAGTACTATTACATGTCACAAATACCAATTTTTTTCAAGCTTTAGCTATGTCCTAAATTTCAACTTCATACTAAATATCAGGTATTTACATTCGAAATATTCGCAAAAAGCCAGGAAAAGCATCATCATAACATAGCTTCAATTAGAACGGATATTATTTTAAAAATATTAATTAGACTTATAACCCAAGCGATCTTAACATCTTTTTTACTTTACATTTGTCTTTCACCTAATTTTTATTTTGTGGAATCTCAAACCAGCTTTCTAAATTTTGTAGAATTTCAAAGGAAAAAATTAATTATTAAGAGTCTTCGTTATGTATTCCATTCAATATTCTTACATACTTTCTTAAGAAATGTCAGTTCTAAAACCTAATTATGTCTTTTCTCCACAGAATTCTTATTGTATAGGCAACAAACAACCGCAGGAAAATGTAGGATCTCCAGTAAGTTTGGAAGTGTTTGCTAACTCTCCATCAATGAAAAACGACACAGTTGTTGAAGCAAAGACGAAAAGGGACCGCAGGTCCTCATCATCTTCATCGTCAAGTAGTTCATCGTCTTCTGGCTCAGATTCTTCGTCTTCCTCGAGCTCCTCATCAGAATCCTCTTCAGATGATGAAGAAGAAGAAAAACCTAAAAAATCAGCGAAGCCCAAGCAGCTTTCAGAAAGAGAGAGAGCGCTTCGATCTAAAAAGGCAATGGAGGAAGACATGAAGTCTTCTAAAAAGGATTCAGACGATGAGAAAATGGATGACCGTAAAAGAAAATATAATAGTAAATATGAAGTTCAAGAACCTACAGAGGAAGAATTGGAAGAATTTATGAAAAAAAGATTGAGACCTGATGATCCAATGGCAAATTTTATGAAATAAAGTTTTATTCTAAACGATAGCATATTGCTCATATAACAACTCTCTTATTTTATAGTAGTCCTCTGAAAGACATCCTTCAATTGTAACTTTTCCTGTGTCCACTCTTCTTAATGCTAAAGCCCCATTTGCACACCAAAGTACTCCCGAAACTATTTCAGAGTTTATGTTGTGCTTCATCAGGAACTGTTTAAAGTCAGTGAGTTTGAGCTCATTTATAAGAACTGAATTGTGAATTGGAACCTCGTCTTCTTTGAGTGGTTCTAGTGTCAGGATGTTCTTGTCGTCATTAGGATCCACTTCCATCTCAATTGTGTCTTGGGCATCATCTTCTTGAGCGGGAATAGTTTTGTTTCGTAGACCAACCCTAGCATCAACCCATGCCACCTCTGAATCTTTGGCTTTTTGGAATTGAATAGAAGAAACGAGACCCTCTGTGAGACGTACTTGGAAAATATGGGTCTCTGTGGTTGCATCAACGACTTCTCCTTTCCTTGGAGTAAACACTCGTGCTCCTATATTTTGTTCACAATGTTTAGCAACAACCATAGCCGACTGTTCCAAACCTCCAACTACAATAACTCTTCGAGGTCGAAGCTGTGATAAAATCTTTAGTGTTGACTCTCCATCTGATCTACCTTCGAAGTCAATGTATTGAATTTGAGCATTGACCTCCAACACTTTTTTGCTGCTTATACATTTTGAAGGTTTTTCTTTCAAAACAGATTCTGAAAAAAAAATAATTTGTTAATTAATAGTTAAGGTTTTTTTTTAATGTAAATAAATATCATTGATAGGAATGATTGGTATTGTTGGAAATATAGTCAGGAAATATACGATTTCTGGATTGGTAATAGACTCAAAGATTCCAGAAACGGTTGCTTGACCGAATTTAAGGGTTACACAATATGGTTATTGTTGGATAGATAGGATAGTCAAGAATTTGGGTAAGATATTTTTTTCTGCTGTATTTTTTTTTTTTTAAACCAGACAATATAATATACAATAATGTCTAGTAAATTGAATAAGAAACGCATACAACTCCCTACAATATTCGCATATATCCTCAAGAATTAGAAAAAAATAACATAACAAAAGTTAACTTAAATATATAAATATTTAAATAAATATAAATATAATAAAATTAAACTATGGCCAAGAAATCAATGGCTGTCTTTTACGTGTTCGTTTGGGGATGATTGGACTAAATGATGTCCCGTATAGAGATGAGGAATCACAAATTTGTTCTATATGCAATTTAAGAGTAAAGGAATC
>JXPG01031993.1:3153-16238 GCA_001015175.1 Megaselia abdita
TCATGATTTTGACTATGAATTTTTATGATGTTGAGTATTAAAAGATTTTTAATTATTTTGGGGATTTTTTATTATTATGTTATAATGGGATCTTGAATGATTTTGTTTGGATTTTCCAAGCATATTCTCATTATTTTTGCAAAGATTTTTTAATGATTTGGACGAATCTGCACAGGAAGAACCTATCAAACACTTATGCTTAATTTTAATATTTAAGTTTAAATATTTCCAAATTTTTAGTGTCGTAACTTTAGGTGATCAAAAATATTAATTGGATAACCTACAACAAACAAACATCGAAAGCTTAAAATAATAGTTAAATCGTTCTATAAATTTACGAAAATTGTTCTTCTACTAAATTTTAATAAATATTTTGTTATATTCAGTATTTCTGTTTAATAACCAATATTTAATAATATTTTTTTTTTTAAGAACGTGAAATAAAAATACAAAAATACTATCGAAAACTTATAAAAACTCTATAAAAAATTTCAGTTTTTTTAATTTAAGTTTTGAAATTTTATTAACAGTTTTAGACATACTGTTTTCAAAACACTAAAACTGATTCCTCGGTACAACTATAAAAATGAATTTTCCCTACAAAATTCCAACAGGTTTTGTAGAACTTTTTTTCTTTATGTGAAGAATGTTCTAAAAATGTGTATTCAAACTAAAAAACGTAAAAATACGATGTGTTATATCTGTTAATCCAAGAACCCTTAGCAAAAAGGAATTCGATTTCGAACTTTTTAAACTCAAGCATCTCAAGCTCCTTTTTTTTGTTAGTGAAGGTACTGAACATTTGAAATAAAATCAAACTTTTAAGTCAGTTCAAATAATAATTTCTAATAAAGAAACAACTCTTGAAAATTATAGAAATTTTAAATTACAGCTCAGCTTAGAAATTACAACTTAGCTTTGTACTACAATTGTATTACAAATTCTAGGATTGACAAATGAATCTTAAAAAATTCAATAAATAAACGAATAATCAATTTTTTGATGTTTTTTTAAAGTATTTTTTACAAAACCAAATATGATTGATGAACTTTAAAAATTATAAGCTTTTTCTGTATTAAAAACGAAAAGCAGCCAAATATAGTCTTCACTACTCAAAAAAGGTTTCTTTATTTTCTGAAAAATTTCATAAACGAAGAATCCATTTTGATGCTTGATCTAACTCACTTGTGCATAAAAGGCAAGAATAGGTTTATAAGACGTTTTAAACGTCTAAATTCAGTATACAATGTATACAAAACTACAGGTACAAAATATTCAACAAATTTGATTATCAAAAATATGAATTTGTTTAACATTTATGTTTTATTGAATTAAAACAGAAATGTATTTTATACCAATATTAAATGTTCTTAAGTTAGATTATATATATTTTTCGAAGTAAATATAAATAGTATTTTTCCTTGTAAAAAAAAAAAATTAGCATTTTGTTGTGGTAACAAATACGTTTGATAGAAAATACGTATTTAATATTTATTGCTTTCGAAAAATACATGCGAGATTTTAGTTACCACCGCCTCAGTTTCCTGAGATGCATTGCAAATCCCACACATCGTGTTGGCAACTGATGTCTCATGTATCACATATCTTCTGTTGTTTCTTGTTGGGATTGTACAGTCCTGAATTGCAATTAGGAAGCTCTATGTTTCATAAAATAGGGCTCCTGTAGACAACCATTTGTTGGATGCTTCAGTGTCTACACCAATTCTTTAAAGATTCCTTATGTGTCCACTATGATCAGGTTTTGCTTTCCAACCTTCTTTCTTTCTGGCATCAGGAGCAAAGTTATCCATATGATCTAGTCTTCTGTTCTGCAGTTCCAAAGGAGCCAATGACTTATCTGGTTCGATTATGGCATCGTTGCCCTTTTACGGATTGAATAAATTAATTTCGAAACTATTGATTGCTTTCACCTTTGCTCCGGCTTTAAATACAATTTTTTGTTAGACAAAAAAGGTAATTTTTTTATATTTAGAGGTTTACTAGAATGGTCATAGCTAAAAAAGGCGTAAGAACGCGCGACTAAAATTTACAGGATTTCAAAAATCAAATGTCGAAAAATAAAAAAATGGTCCTCCATTTTGACAAGTGAAATGATTTTGTCATTTACTTTATAGATCTTTGTTTGACTGGCTGTCTTACCACAGGCGTGTCTATCACAAATCATTCCTTGCACCCTCTGGACACAACATTTTTGTTGTTCAGCCAAGACTTTCATATAACTAAGATGATGGTAAATTTTCTTTGCTATGACGGATGTTATGATCTTGTATAAAGTTGGTAATCAAGTTATGGGTCGAAATTTCGAAGTTTCAGTACTTCCTAGTAAATACGTGATACATAGAGTTAAAACCTGCACTTTTCTAACTTAGTGTATGCTTAACTGCTTCTTACATGTTCAGAGTTGTTATAAAGATCATTTAGCATTTGTTGGACACTTTCAGAAAATCGTACAAGCTCAGGAACCCAAACTGCTTCTAAATTGTGATTCACAGGAACACTCCAAATATTGTTCCAGAAATATTCAGCCACATTGATGTCCATGGTACTGTCATGATTTTGGCCGTTCACTCTTGATTAACTGCTAGTTCTGAATTCTCCTGTCATATCTTTTCTTGTATATTCTTAGCCGATTAGCTTTTGTTTCAGCCGATCGTTGTTGCACTCATCTTGTTGATTTCATATGTTAGCTTGAGCCATTCTATCAATTTCCCGCCTGAGCTTTTCCTGTCTCAGCCTTTGTCTATTCAACCACCTTGGAGCGTGTTTTTCCTTTTCTTCGTGACTACATTACTCTCAAACGTTATTGTGGCATTATTTCTTAACTGGAAACGTCTTGACTGACAATACTTCTTCTTATCGCTGCCATAGAACTTCTTGTTCTTGCAGGAGAATTATGGCTGCGATCTGTTTCAGCTACACTACCATTAAGCTCTACCTCAGCGTCTTGACTGATTCTCTGTCTCGTTGGCAGACTAACCCTTTTGTTCTTGATGGTTGTTCGGTATTGCCCAGATATTTGTTCTTTATTAAGATGAGCTAGGTCTGTGAACGTATTCATTCAGTTCATCTGCCTATTGCATTAATTAGCGAAGTAGTTTCGGCTGAAGCAGTTGTATCAGGTGGAACGTCTGATAATTGTCGACTTCTCATGCTTCTTGTAACAATTGGAGTTTGTTGCGTTGGTTGTAATGTATGGGACTGTCGTAGGTTTACATAAGGGGCAGCCCCAAAGTTGGATGTATCCGAGGCATGATTAATATTATCTCTAACGCATGACTTCACCAACTCTTGCTGTGAGCTGCACCCATATCGAGGCAAGAATGATGGGTGACTAGGGTAAGCGGGTTCGTCACACCCATTGCTCCTCTCCTGAGGAACACCCTGCGATTTTATTATTATTATATTAAAACAAATTTTTATCGCATTTTTGAAAAACATGAAAAACACAATTACATATAATATTTTTGCTTATATCAAATTAAAATTCTAATAAAAAAATTACTTTACAGGGCGCCATCATCTTATATGTACCTTAGAAAATGATAATATTAAAATATCCCCAAGTGTTTAAAGCTTTGTTAAAAAGTGTCTATAAAAAATCCACTTAATAAAAGTATTATTTAAGTAATTACTATGGCTTGTTTCAACAAAAACCCACTCGAAGACTCGTGTTCCTTATCTGAGGGAAAATTAATAGTCTCTAAGGAACACATCAAAAGACATGCTCCAACCAATGAAACCTTTTTCAAAATGCTTCAAGATTATCGTCCAGTTGTTATGGGAGTTATTGGAACGGATCAAAGATCCCCAGGCCCTGGAGATTTTCTAAAAGGTAAATATTTATTTTGAATTAAAACGAAATGATTTGTATAATATTTATTTTAAAAAATTCAGATGAAACAGCGAGCAATTCTAATGGCCAAAACCAAGAATACGGCATAACATCAACCATCGCTCAAGACGTTATAGAGAGATACCGTCGACGAAGGTTTGCTCACTATGATTGTCAAAGTCTTCTGGCCTCAATGAGCCATGCTGCTAAATTGAAAGAGTCCTTAGCTCAACGGCAAAACATTGTAACCGGTGCTTCCGCTGCTCACGACTTTAAAACCAACGAACTTGAGGAGATTGATGAAATCTGCAATGAACTTGTACAAAGCTGTCAATACTTTATAAATGAAGTTGGTGGGGAAATCGAAAAGGATGTCAGCTTGAGTAGAATCAAATGTCAAAATGAAAATATATCTTGTAGAGGTGAGTTTTTTTTTAGTTAAATTAATGTTTGATAGGGTTTCAGTTTTCTTTGATAAATAATGTTAAGATTTTATATAACTGATTTTTTGTGCTTATAAATTTAAAAATATATCTTCTCGAAAAATGATAATAAATTATTTTATTTCTCAAGAAAAGTACATTTTTAAAGTTATTACAATGTATTAAAAATAAATCAATTTTCAAACCAGTGTAAAATTTTAACAAATTCAAAAAAATATTATATTTTTTTAAATACGCAAACATTTTTACTCAGGAAAACCTCAATTCTCAATAACTTGCAGAATATTTTTCAAGTTTTTTGAATTTAAACCTATATTTTTAACATTGTTTTTTTTTTTTTTTATATGAATTATTATTTTTTGTTTTATATTTTTAAGACACAATGACATTTTAAAACTAACCAGGCCCCGTAAGTGTTATAACCGCATTACAATTAAACTTCCAGTTCTAATGTTTACAAAATCTTAATCTAATCTTTTTTTTATATTTCAATAAAGGTTTTTGTTAAAAAAAAAAACAACTTTCATGTGTACAAAACTGAAAAATTATTATCTTGTATATTTTTATTAAACTAATAAAAAAATCAATTCTTTTTAGGTATAATTCATAAACCTTCGCTGGCTTACGGTGTCTCCATATTGGACTCGAATTCCCAGAACAGTATTTGGAAGGCAAACATGTGTCCTTGTAAGATTCAACAACCTAAGATCGACTTTGTCGATATGGGAGCAAAGTATTACCGAGACTATTTCTATGGAAAAGAACACCAGAATTTTCTAGGGAGTGATGAGAAGTTGGGCCCTCTAGTAATTTCAGTAAAAAAAGAAAAGTGTAACACCTGCGTCGAAGCTTCTTATTGTTGCTTCCAGTATCGCGTTATTATACGAACAACGGAACTTATGACACTGAGAGGCTCTATTTTAGAGGAATACGTACCAGTTTCTAAGAACAGTCGGCAAATCTCGATTAGAAACTTATTAGAATACATTTCACCGGAAATCAATATGAGCTGTTTGAAACTGGCAATCAACTCAAAAGAGTGTCAGCAACAAATCATGAAATTAGACGAACAAGCTATAACGAATAAGTATAAGGTCGGGATTTTGTACTGTAAGAAAGGACAATCAACTGAGGAGGAAATGTATAATAACGAACAGGCTGGTCCTGAATTTACCGAATTTTTAAATATTATTGGCAAGACTGTACGATTGAAAGGATTTGAGAATTATAAAGGTGGTCTAGATGCGAAAACAGATTCAACCGGATTGTATTCGTTATACACGACATTCGAAAATAACGAAATTATGTTTCATGTTTCGACGATGTTGCCTTTTATGACGAACAATAAGCAGCAGTTACTAAGGAAACGTCATATTGGCAATGACATTGTTACAATTGTTTTCCAAGAACCGGGTTCTTTACCATTTTCACCAAAAAATATTCGAAGCCAATTTCAACACGTTTTTATAATTGTAAGAGCAATACATCAACCATACTCAAACAACACATGTTACCAAATAGCAGTTTCGAGATCTAAGGATGTTCCAGTGTTTGGTCCACCTCTACCAAGTGAGTTTTTTTTATTATATTTTATCTATGTATATTTATCGTGGCTTTGTCAATTGTGGCTTTTTGTTCAGTTTTCGTTGGGTAATGTTTAAGAAGCTTCATGATAGAGCACTGTACATTTTGACGAGTATACTTCGGAATAGTTTTTTCTAGTGTTTTTTCGGTAATTTAAGGATTTAATATTGGTAAAGCATTGATAAATTGAATGCATTTTTTGTTGTCATTATTAACTTTTGTATAACTATAAAAAGAATTCTTCCAAAAAATGTTAGGTGATGCTCCTGATTATTATTTATTTCGTTGCGTTTTTACTTAAATTACGTAAGGAAATTCAGTTATTTTTTAGGCAATAGGAATATTGAGAGCAGTCTCTAAGTGTTCATAGTATTGATTTCTGGGATGAGAACAGATTAAAGTCTAAGAAACGATTCCGTGGCAAACATTTTAATACGGGTACAAACAAAATCTTTATTAAATTCCAGAAACCAACAAATAAATAATAAAAGTAAATCATCAGAAAATCAATCAAAAATTGAATAAAAACTAAACAAAATATACTAAATAATTAAGAACAAAAATATCATAAAAAACTAACAAACTACAAACGATTTCACTAAAAATTATAAATAAGAGATAATAAAGACATAAGAAAACTTCAAATAAAATCAAACAAATACCAATTAAACATTGAAAAAGCAATATAAAAATAGCAATACAAAAAATATAAAAACAGGGTTCATACAAAGGCTTCCTAAAGCTCATAAAAACTTTATAGGGCTCGAAAATGCTCTTTTTGCTCAAAAAAGTACTTTCATTTTTCCTAAACCCAGGAAAAATTAATTGAATTTAAATTAACATTAAGCCATAAACTAAGGTTAATTTTTTTGAAAAATTGAACTGTTTATACAATAAATACAAAAATACAATAAAAAATAAATATACAAATAATACAAAAAAGTACTTTCATTTTTCCTAAACCCAGGGAAAATTAATTGAATTTAAATTAACATTAAGCCATAAACTAAGGTTAATTTTTTTGAAAAATTGAACTGTTTATACAATAAATACAAAAATACAATAAAAAATAAATATACAAATAATACAAAAAAGTACTTTCATTTTTCCTAAACCCAGGGAAAATTAATTGAATTTAAATTAACATTAAGCCATAAACTAAGGTTAATTTTTTTGAAAAATTGAACTGTTTATACAATAAATACAAAAATACAATAAAAAATAAATATACAAATAATACAAAAAAGTACTTTCATTTTTCCTAAACCCAGGGAAAATTAATTGAATTTAAATTAACATTAAGCCATAAACTAAGGTTAATTTTTTTGAAAAATTGAACTGTTTATACAATAAATACAAAAATACAATAAAAAATAAATATACAAATAATACAAAAAAGTACTTTCATTTTTCCTAAACCCAGGGAAAATTAATTGAATTTAAATTAACATTAAGCCATAAACTAAGGTTAATTTTTTTGAAAAATTGAACTGTTTATACAATAAATACAAAAATACAATAAAAAATAAATATACAAATAATACAAAAAAGTACTTTCATTTTTCCTAAACCCAGGGAAAATTAATTGAATTTAAATTAACATTAAGCCATAAACTAAGGTTAATTTTTTTGAAAAATTGAACTGTTTATACAATAAATACAAAAATACAATAAAAAATAAATATACAAATAATACAAAAAAGTACTTTCATTTTTCCTAAACCCAGGGAAAATTAATTGAATTTAAATTAACATTAAGCCATAAACTAAGGTTAATTTTTTTGAAAAATTGAACTGTTTATTTTTTTTTTTAAATTAAAAATTAAAATTACTAGAGATACGTATAAACACTACAAAAATGTTCAATATCATTAAACTATTTTTTGAAAATAAAGCTATATTTTTTTCAAAACTTTAGCTAAAAAAGATGTTTTTAAAGTTTCAACAATTTGAAGTTTTTACTTTGGAACTGAGTTTTCCAATAAGTTTAGAAACAAAAACTTTGAAAATTAGTAAATTAGAAAGATTTTAATAAAATTCATTAAAAAGACTAAACAATGAAAAATGCTAAATTGTTTATACTTTTAAATTTTATGTATTTTTTTATGTTTGAGTAGAAACATTATGAATTAAAAAGAGATTTTTTAAGATTAAAATTAATCTATTTTTAAAGTAACATTTTTAAGAAAAAAAATAAAAGTTAACATATTTCGAAAATATTAAGAATGTTTAAAAACAATTAAGAAGTAAGATTTCAAATTGTGGGAATTCTTTGGAAATATTTGATTTCTTCAATAAAAAAATATTATCGACATTAATTCTTGTACAATCTTCAAAGCTGAATATTTAATTTTAAGAATTGTAAAATTAAAAATAATAAAAATATTTAAAAAATAATATAAATTAGATTAAATATAGTTCTTTCTAAACCAAAATTTATTGAATGTTGAAAAAAATATTAAAACTTAAAAAAAAAAAATTATAAATAAATTCGAAGATGAATATTTAAGAATGTGCTTAAAAATGTAAAACATGCTTTTTTTTTTTAATTTTTAAGACAAACATATTGAATCAAACCAAAATGTAATATCCAGTATATTTTTGAAATTGCCATCTTTTCTAATTTTCAAAGTTTCACTGCGTGAGCTCATTTTGGATTTTGTTGTTTATAAACCCTTTTTTTAAACTTTGTATGCACCCTTTTGCGCTTTGTATGAGCTCTAAAAATAATACAACAACATTAAAAAAACACAAAAACATTATCATTGACAGAATCAAAAACCTATGATTTTAAATTTTATATTTTACATGATTAACAAACGTAACAAATATTTTTACCTTTGCCGAATATTTCAAATAATTTAAAATCAAAAAATAAATGTAAGAAAATGTGAAAAATATTTCTGATATTCAAATAATTCTTGGTAGATAATAAGCGCCGGAATTCTGAAATACATAGAAAGTAAACCACAATAAATTGAAATTTCAGTGGATTTTTTTTTTATTATTCAACACAACAATTCTAAACATCAATAATTTTTCTAAAATCAACTTTTCATTCACAGATGAATATTTTACAAAAGACGAAACTTTTTTCAACTTTTTGATTACAAAAATAATTAATGCCGAGAATGCTGCTCATAAGTCGGTCAAATTCCATACAATGGCGACGAGAACTAGGCAAGAGTACCTAAAAGATCTGATTAAAAACTACTCTACCGTTACGGCCTTGGACACTCACATTTTGAATAGGTTTTCAATATTCCAACAAAAACCGAAGAAACTTTCAAGAAACACTACTTTGAATGAAAAGACTGTTCAAACTGCAGCTTATTGTTGGGACGTTGTTCTTCAAGATCAAAGTAATGGTTACGGAAGTATCCCAGTGAACTGTATTCTTGGAATTTCGTTGCAGACATTTGTCTTGATAGAACAGGTTAACAAGCAGATAGTATTTGTATGTCCCAATAAGATAATATTGGGATGGTCGATAAACTCAGAATACATCAGGCTATATTTCCACCAAGGCGAGTGTTTGGAGATTTCGGTTCTTTATGACTTCGATAACAAAGATGAACAGACCGAGATTATCGAAAGATTGAAAAAAGTTACCACTGGATGTTCAACAATTGAATTGAATTTAAAAAGAGACATTTCAGGGCATTTAGGTTTCCATGTGCAATCGGATGGCGTTGTTACCAAAGTTGATTCTAATGGCCAGGCATGGTTGAGTGGTCTCCGTCCGGGATATAGAATCGTAGAGATTTGTAAAATAGTTGTTGCGACTTTGTCCTACGAGCAATTGGTTGATCTCCTGAAAACATGCGATCATATTAATATTACTGTAATTGAATCGACAAATGAGAAGACCAACACACCACGTCTTGGTTGTTTCAATATAAATGTTACTCCCAGATTCAAAGACTTTGATAAATATGACGTAATGTCATCGCCGAGCACATTTGAAACTGATCTGTTCACTCAAGATCGTCCTTTGAAGTGTAAAAAGGCAAGTAAGCAAATGAATAGAAAACTTAACTTTTCACCGCCCAGATCCAGTAACAGCTCGGGATATGGGACTAGCTCCAGCTCCCGGTCTTTTGGTGCGGGCGTGTGCTCCTCGTCTTCCATAAACATCTCGAAAAGCACAGCCGAACAAGATTTGGTTCTATCGGATGAGGTCAAGTATATGAGAGAAGAACGATGTCGACCGAAATCGATCCACGATCCCACTGAAATTTGTAAAAATCCAACTTTATATTTTAATGAAATCGCCGAAGAACTAGGTCCCAGTCCGTCTAGAATCATGTCTAATATGTGCCTAGATAAACAAAACCTCCAGCCCAAAGTGAATAGGAAGAAATCCATGAATATGCACACGAAAAAACATAGTACATTCCAAAAGGATCTTCTAAATCTGATTAACCCCGATTACGACGATGGCAACAAGGACTGCAATAAACCATCCCCATCAACCGATTATCCGAGTTATAATTCCAAGGAAGAGTTCATTTATAAAATGAACAGTGAACGCGCTAAAGTGAAACCAAACTGTGAACTGTCATCGCTGCCGACAGATCCAAGTGAACTTGATTGGCCCAGTTTAGTGAATGTTGCGAATAAGGCTATAAGTGATGGATATTTAACCAAAGATGAAAATAAGACAATGGATCAGTTACAAGCCCATTTGAGTTGTTTGGAAACACAGATTCTGAAAGACAAGCAAAGACGAAAATCTCTCGAAGACACGGTTCAGCGGTTATCAGAAGAAAATCGTAGGTTACAAACTGAAAGCGAAGCGGCAGTACAACAATTACGAACATTCACAGAATGGTTCTTCCAAACAATCGACAAAAAACTAGAATAATAATTATTTTTATATTATTTTTTTTTTTTTTATAATTTTATCAATTATTTTTTATTGTACAAATATATATTTTTTCTAAAACCAGTTTTTGGGTTTCATTTTTTTTAAGATAGTAGACTTACTTTGGGATGTGAGATATTTGTTATATTTTATTTGACCACAATTTTCATAGCAGTAAAGCGCTCCTCACGAAGAATCTCAAGATTTTCCATTTTAGGTTTGTAAAGCGCAATTCTTTCATTCTCAATATTTATATTTCCTTGAATGATGTATCATAGCAAAAAAGCAATTTATAATATATTGACTTACCGAAACGAATCAAAGTATCAACGAAAACGAATCAATGTACACAATTTCCAGTCTAGGGGATGCGATAAATTTGTTAATCACTACTATAACTATTCATACCTTTCTTTACCTTTGTTAATGTAGCATTAGGCTGTAATCATGTAAATACATGGAAATTTATTCTCATTCAATTCCATCATATTTTCGAAATGTTTTTGAAGTTGCATAGTGTCAATTAGTGGAATAATTTAATTGAATTCGTTATAGCTCCGCGCTACGATGCCAATATCTTCAGCGTATCCCAGTAGTTGTTCAAAACTAGCGAAAATGCTTTTCGAATGTCGATCTGGAATTCACGTTTCCTTTCTATGACTCTTGTAGTGTGAAAGTCTGCCGGTGGTGGATTTCCAAGGTCTAAAGATACATTGATATTTTCCAATAATGTCAATGAGGTATGGTCTTAGTCGATAACACGGAATGAAAGATAAGATCTTGTATCATGCGCTCAGTACGCTGATCCTTCGATAGTTCTTGAACTCTTGCTTGTCTCAATTTTTGTATGCCGGTGGTATCACTTGGCATAGTTAGTGTCGAAAATATTTGTTGTCACCTTTTTCGTTCAACAGTTCTATTTTGTTTCTTTTCGGAGTCTTCATAATGCCGTTTTCTAGCTCGGCAGATGTTGATGGCTTTTCTTCGTCTATACCTAATCTTCCTTGCCCGCTACTTCGTTAGGGGAGGCGAATCCGGTGATATAGATACTTCTCTGTCAGAAGAGGATGATCTTCTGAGGAGTGAGGTTGTGATGACACCTGACATTGCACCTACCGTAACTGCTGTTGAACAGAGCTCTGTACGGGTAAAATGTAAACATGTAAGACGAACGACACGGCGAAGTAACCTCTTCAAAGGAAGACCCAACACTCGGACGGGAAGATCTAGACACGCCAAATTCTTCCTAAGTAAGTACGAGGAGTCGATCGGAGCGGTATCTGGACCATCGGGAGTGGGCTCTGGATACCATAAAGAAGTTCCAGACTCTGGATAATAAAGAGTCCTTTTCTTCTGGCTCAGGTTTGAAGAAGCCCTCTAGCCATGAGGCATGGAAGAGGAACGGGTCTGACGATGATTCGGGGAGGAGAAGAAGCAATGTCGCGACGTTCCTACGTCTTCGAAGAAAAAAGAGTGGAGGTAAACCATTCAAAACTAAGTGGCGTTTAGAGGCATCTGATCTACAAATCTGCTCCAAGAAAGCGATCAACTGAAGCAGGATCTTACGGTTGTGATCGTGGATAAAAACGAGATTCACGATTTGCTTGTCTGTAATCATGGTAATACCTCTACATTCAAATTCTCCAAACTCATGAGAAGAGGTTGACATAACTCTGTGTTGTAAGATGGATCATAATATTATACCAAACTGGAGGGTTGCAGAAGAGGACTCCTTCTCTGATCATAGGTTTGTTCTTTTCGATATAGCCTTTATAAGGAGGGTAAAAAGGTCCCATATATAAATCCGAGAAAATCGTATTGCAAAAAAATTAAAACAATATCGAATTGTACGCTTAAACGCCTCCAGTGTGAAGATCTGTCAATCATGTTGTGGAGGGGCTAACAAAGCACTGAACATTGCAGTCAAAGCTTCTTGTAAGACTGTCAAAACCTCGAAAAGTAGCTTTCCTTCAAATTCAAAATGCTTGTTTGATAATGTCCACGATTCGAATCCATATATCAGTCTCTACTGGATTTCATGTACTTTGTCTTGTCTACGTTTACGAGGAGCCCCATTCTCTTTGCTACCTTACTAATGTTACGGAATTTTTTCTTCATTTCCTCCACGTCACGCTAAACGATATCAATATAATCGGCGTAGCCAAGAAGATAAGACGATTTCACGAAGATGTTATTGTTAGACGTTCGAACATCCCTTCTGACAATGATTTCTAGACAGATGTTGTGAAAGGTTCAGATGGTTTTCCTGATATAAGAACTGCACTTTTCGTGTCTGCTAGGGTAATCTGACATAGTTGGATGAGTCTCTTCGGGATGC
>JXPG01032014.1:0-11717 GCA_001015175.1 Megaselia abdita
TTAAATAATTTCTAAAACACACTCCTTTCCATCATTTCCACAAAAACTTTTCCTCTGAAAATTCAACGTTTCCCATCCAGAAATTGATTTCCAATAAATTTCTTGACTCCACCATGACCAACGATACCCATATTTTGTATATTCGCTCTTTAAAATAATAAAAAAAAAAAACTTCTGACATTTCCTTACGTTTATGCTCAAAAAGTAACATAAACCTTTGCGAAGCGTCACGAAAAATAGCCTACGACCTGTGTCTAATTTGGTGAAAATCGGATAATCCCTGTAGATTTGTATAAGGAACAAACACGCAAACCCACAAACATACAAAACTGATTTTTATAATATATATATTTTTGTTTGTACTTTCTAAGTTTAATATTATTTTTTGTAAGAAATTATTTTTGTATTCGATTCTAATTATGTTAAACATTTTCACCAAATAAATATTTTTTTAAATACTTTTCAACTTTTTTTTGTGTTTGCTTAACAATAGAAACAACTCAACTTTTCTAGAGTTCTTCGAGTTATTTGCATTGGTTAAATTAATGTTTTTATCTTAAATCCTAAACCAAAATCGGATATTCTTTCATTTTATTTGGAACATTCAAATTTATGTTTGATTTTTTCTGGATATTATTTCCCATTTCCATGTCATCGGATGTTATTTCATGTTGTAAAACCCGAAAATTCGGCCTTAATTTAATTTCTGTTGGATGTTAATTCATTTTGTTTAGGATCCTAATTCATGGATGCTATTTCATATTTTTAAATTAATTTTTGACTCAGGTCATAAGTCATCAGGCGCTATGTCTCAGGCGTTAAGACGGGGAACAAGATTTTTCGGCATTAAATACTTCTTAAAAACGTATTGAATCCTTCTTCATATGTTCTTGTAGAAGGTAAATTAAGTGGTATTCTATGCTTCTGTAATTTTTAAGAACCTTCTTTAAGAAAACTTGTTTGAAACAGGGGGGTAAGAGAGACTTCTAAAAATGTGAAACTAAAAAATAAATAGTTAATGTTTTCTTTCTAAAAAATTATAATTACTTTTATTAAAGCTATACTGAAATAGTGTTGGTGTTGAAATGAACTGCAGTATTTTAAAAATACATATTATATTGTGTGTGTCAGACATTTTATTTGTGCAGTATATATTCTGTTCATGCTGCACGCATTTTACGTATTTTAATTTCCGACACCATTCCGCATATTTCAATGAACAACTTACACACTCAAATAAGTGGTATATACAATTAATTTGTGTTGCCAACTGAACAAAATAATGTGTATAGTACATATTTTAATGAGTGTTTTATATATTTGATATATGCTAAACACATTTATATTATATTTCTAAAAAAAATTGAATATGTAACCTTGGTGGCAATACATTTTTTTTCTCAGTGGATTTTTTATTCATTGAGGTTTTGTGTCCAATCAATTAAAATTTCTACCTGGGACAGTAAAATCATATAAAGCAAACTAAATTCAAAACGTAAGAAAAATGGTCGGAACAAAAATATTCAGATATTTAAATAACTAACCAAAATATTTAAAATATAAAGATAAACTAAAATTGAAATAATAATAAAAAAAGAGACCAATGATGACCGTACACCATTTTGAATTCAAAGAAGCTTTCAATGAACATACTAAATATTCCCAATCATTAACAAAAATGTATAGATCAATTAATAATAAAAATTAAACAATATGTTTTAAATGAAAGAAATATATAACAACCGCTGGCAATTGCTAAAAATGCTGGCAATTCCCAACAGAATAAGGCCAAGCTGATTTTACTTGGAATAAAACCATTTTTTTGCGCAATCGGAATAAACTTGTAGTTTTGAAAAATAAAATGTTTTTTTAAGATGCATCGATAAATATTTACATTGTGAGTTTTTGTTGTTTTTTTTTTGTATAACTTTCTTTTAAATTTTGTTTGTTTAATTAAAAGTAAAAACTATTTTTGAAATTCAAATAATTTTGTTTTTAAATTCAGTAAAATGTCTTTGAATATGTTTTTTTAAATCCAAATAATATTAACTGAAATAATTTTCTTTGAAATTCAAATATTTTCACTGAAAATTAAAATAATTTTCTTTGAAATTCAAATATTTTCATCAAAATTAAAATAATTTTCTTTGAAATTCAAATATTTTCATCAAAATTACAAAAATAATCCTGGAAATTAAATGGATTTTCGGAAGTTAGAGAAATATCAAGAGTAGTCTACCTTTTCTATTGTACATTATTTCTTTCTCCAGTCTTCCAGTCTCCATACGTAAGTCTTTCAGCCATTGTTTCCAGTCTTCAGTCTTTCTACGATCCCTGAAGAGACTGATATTTTTCAGTATTTGTACAAATTATGGAGAAGTGTATACAAGAGGTTTCCAAGAAGTATTGTTTAAAAGATTGTGCTCTATTAACTTAAAAGAAATGAATTTTAATTTCCGAAAAATAATAAAAGATTGTTTTTTTGTTGTAATCTTAAATTCATGGTAAACAGACTTAATATGCCTTCATTCGATTTTTTTATAAACATTTTGACAGTCAAAATTAAACGAAATTCTACTATTTTGATTTTGCTTAAAAGTATATTTAATTCACTGCTTTACAACCAAATTTTGATTCTCCTAAATATTAAATTAAACTTTTAGAGATTTTTGATTAAATCTTAAAAAAATATATTTCATTTCCCTATATATTGTAGACAAAAATTAGAAATAATATTGTTCTCATTAGATTATACTTCTAAAAAAAATTAAATAGAAAGACCGTAATTTCTATTTTGAAATAAGAAAATACTTTTTTTGACAAAGAATTTATACTTTTTTTGAAAAAGAATTGCAGAGAAACTGATTTCATATTTGAAGAAAATTCTTTGAAATTAATAGAAATATCTTTAATATTTCTTTCATATACGAAATAAGTTTTAATGAAATATCTTTAAAATTCAGAAAAAAATCTTTCAAATATAAAATAAGATTGTCTAAAGCTTTTTTTCTTCTGAAAATTAAAGAATATAAAACCAAAATTATTCTATGCTTATTTTCACAATTAAAAAATATGTGTCTGAATTTTACAGAAATGTATCTAAACTTAACAATTTAGAATTTTAAAGACATTCTGTCCTGCCATTATTTAAATGGTATTTAATTATTTTCATGATGCACTTTCTATACAAGTTTAGAAATATATTATTTTGTATTAAAGAATTTCTCATAAAAGTAATACCATTAAAATACTATAATATTTATAAAACTATAAGCAACATAAAAATTAAACAAACAAAAATTTATACAATAATTTTATTGTAAGAAAATACAACAATGTTCATAGAAATTCAAAAAGGAACAAATACTAGCCTTTAAAAACTTTAAAGAAAAGAAGACATTATTACTCCAACAACAATTTTAAAAGAGTTGATTGACAAGTTATTTTTGTAATATTATTCGCAAGATCAAGAATATTCCATTGCAATAATATCTTATCATATTTTATGAATTCCAAACCTTCCTTCAATTCTACTTTCAAACTTTTCTCTAGTTTTCAATATAAATTTTATATTTCGAACAATATTTTTTTTGCGAATGGGAATTTTCTTATTGTTACACTGCTTTTTGGGTCTATTTTTATTCAACAGATTTCATCAGAGTATTTTTTAGATCAACTGCAATCATTTACAAAAATATCTCATTGAAAATTGAGAAAATTGATGATCTCAGAAAGCAACGTAAAAAATATGGAAATTTTCATAAAAATCAATTTAGTTTAAGCAAAAAAAGCTAAACTTGCGTTATCTTGTTATGATGAATTTTCTAAAATTTGTTATATGAATTTTCTAAAATAAGCCATCGTAAAGAAATAAAATAGTCTTAATCGTTAAATATAAATATTTCAAATATATGTGCGTTTTATTTAAGAATTACATATATATTCCAAACAGTTTGATTAAATTCCAGCAATCACAGTATTAAAAAAAAAATAGTGGAAAGAGTAAAGATATTGTTACTATGGATTAAACAAAGATCATTTTAAAAAAATATAGAATAAACAAATGATTTTAAATTATAATAAATGTCTACTCACACTTTACATTTGCTGTTAGCGTAGTAATGATTGCTTTTATTTTATCTGACACTTTTGATTAAATTAAAGATGAGAATAATTTCTATAATTGAATGAATAGTTGATAGAAAGTGAATTTGGTAATGAAAGGAATTCAATATTTCAGGAAATATTTTGATATGTATTTAGCTCTGATCGCTTTATAGGGAAAATGAGAAATGTAACGAAACAGATCCACAGTTACTTTAAGCATTCAAATAAAGGGTACATAATAAATTTTTCGCATATTTTAAAAGTTATATCTTCTGGTTTTACCAGATATTCACAAGAAATAAACTGGTCATTGTATATGAATATGTCGACAATACTTTACATAAGTTTTGAGATTCCTGTTTCAATATTTCAGCTTCATTACCTTTCTACAAAAGCGCTACTTAGAGTTAATTCCTTTCTCTACAAACTTCACTACTTCCTGTAGGGCTGTTTTTGTCGACCCTTCATATATGCATGTTGAGAAATAGCCATTAAAGAAGATTATTCCTAGTTTCCAAGTCTACTATTCTTTCCGTCCCTTTCATAATTAAAACGATGATAGACTAATAGGCCGTAACGTGATTAGTTTTTTTCCGAATTGGGGATAAATACCATCCTTCAAGTACATAGTCCAAATGCAATGATACCTTATAAATAACAGCTACAACTCGTAATAGTATGATTGAGCGCTGGAAGCATCTTGGGTATAATACCATCAAATCCGTGGTCCTTAAATGGCAGAAAGCTGTCTATTGCCCATTCAATTTTAAAATACCTGAAAATGCGATCCAGGTCATTTGTGGTTAAATTGGAAGAAGTTTGTGTGTATATGAATATTGTGCTTCGTCGAAATCAAATAAATCCTCTAAAATGAGTTTCCATGAGTTCTTCCAGTACCTCCCTACTACTTTCGCCCCATCTGTTACCGCTCAACTGGATACTACCGATAGTGTTATTTCCTTCGGACAAAAGTATCTTAAGTCTGGAGTCCTCATTACTACTTGAAATCGAACCTGAATGAAGAATCTTATGTCTTCTTATCAAGAACTTTAGGTCTCTTTTCTTAGATTTGTACTCATTCCAGACAGAATGATTATCGAAAAACTTGGAACTATTCAACGCTGACCTTAACTTATCTCAGACTTTTGACATCTTTTTAAGCACCACTAAGGAGGTTTCTTTTTACCCGTCATTGAAGGTCGCGGTTTTGTGATATTTATCGAAATTTAGTGTGCCTCTGGAACCTTTGATCATCAAGAACTGAAGACCTATTCCTTGTTACTGATGGTATATTAAAACATTTTCAGGTTCGTTTGAATTGTTTCTCTGAGAGAACTTTTTGCTCATGACAAGTGCATTGGGGTATGGAAAAGTTAATCAAAATTCTATCAGAGATCTTGCCTACGTTTACGAGGAGCCCCATTCTCTCGGCTGCCTTACTATTGTTATGGATACTGTTCTTCGTTTCCTTCACGCTCCCCGAAACGATATCAATATCATCGGGCGTAGAAGTTGAGACGATTTCACAAAGATGTTATTGTTAGACTCTCAGACATCGGCCCTTCTGACAATGATTTCCAGACAGATGATACACAAATCACAAGGAAAATGTATCACCTTGCCGAAAACCTCTTGATGTTGTGAAATGTTCCGATGTTTTTCCTGATATATGAACTGCACTTTTTGTGTCTTTTAGGGTCATCTGACATAGTTGGATGAGTCTCTTCGGGGTGGCCTATTGGTTCATTGCAGTGTATAGCTCATATCTAATGATGTAGTCGTATCCTTGGTTAAAATCTATGAACAGGTGGTAGATGTCAATCTTGAGCTCTCTTGTCTTTTCGAGAATCTGACGTAAGGTGAAGATTTGGTCGGTGGTGGACTTTTCTGGTAATCTTCTATGATGTCGTTGAAATACGGTTTTAACTGCTTACAAAGAATAAAAGACATGAAATTGTTTGTCGCGTGGAGTACACTAATACCTTGGTAATTCTTGCACTTCTTTTTGACACCCTTGTTGTATATCGGCGTTATCAAACTGAGGTTCCATTCACTTGGCACCTCACCTCTGCAACTGGTCACAATATTTTTTGAAAAAGCTGATTCAGATACTCCACAAAAACTCTAGCAAGCACTTTTAATGAGTTCCGTCTGAATTGAATCGGATCCAGTGCTCTTATTGCGCTTCAAGTTTGCCGATGCGATCACTTGTGTTTCCGTTAAGGGTGAATCGTCGCGAAATACTCTCGCCATCCATCGAGATTGTAGTCGTTCACCAAAAGATTGCCGGATGGAGGTGCGTACCCTTTATTTAGTCGCTTGGCGTGCTTTAAGAATTTCCGCTTGCCGCTTCTCCGAACCTCTAATTTTTTCATTTCCGCGTTTTCGTATTGACGATTCCTGGATCTAAGTATGTTTACCGCTTGGCTTCGAGTGTCATGATACTTTTCATACTCAGTCACTTTTGCCCCGCCGCGTTCTTTTCTTTGATAGCTTCGACACAGGCAGCATCAAACCACTTTTTCTTCGGTTTACTTTTAAGTTCTCCTAATGTTTCTATTGCCGAGGTTTTTAACACATCCAGAATTTCCGTAGCTCTTGTTAAACTTTATTCGCGTACGCATTTGCGTATCTCTCGACTTCAGATTAATTATTTAAATAACAACAAATATAATACTAAATGTTGTTTTGAACAAGGATTGAAGAAGTTTCCCAAGTCCGGCAAGTTTAAGAGTTTTTTTCTTTATAGAGAAGGCTTTTTTTAAATCTTTAAATGTGAAAGTCATTTTTTCAAAGAAACAGATAAATAAGAAATGCGTCCGACATGTCAGCCGTCTCAAATTGTGAAATTGTGCTGATGGCTTACATTTGCTAGGCTGACATAAAAAAAAAAAAGGCTGACATGTGGCTTTTATAATTCAAGGAATCCATTAATAAACTTTAGAATAAACTGCAGAACTGAAGTTTTTTTCCTTTGGTAATCTTCAGAGTACAACCGTTAATGTCATCTCTCTTAAGCTCGAATCAAAGTGTATTAATTAAGTAAATACAAAAAATGAATATACAACAAAAATCACCATATCCTAAATGAATAATAATTTAAATATATAATATTATTATCTTCAACACGTCAGTGTAAAATGCAATTTTGTATATCCAATTATTTTGAAAATGTTAATTAGTCTTTGTGTTAATTTGAGCGGTTGGGTTATTTAGTAAATACATACAACCTTCTATTTGTGGGTATTCATAGTATGTTATTCACTATTGCTAATTGTCTGCTTTAACTAGTGGATTGTGATTTGTTCATTAAGAAATCTAGCAATTATTTGCTTTAGGAGAAGAGATTTTTTCATTCTCTATATATAGTAACAATTGCACATAGAAAATATTTAAATAAAACACCTGAATCCAAAAATGATTTCGATAGAGTTTGAAATCATCATTTTTCGACCGTGCACTTTTGTTGGCTTTGATTTTGACATAGTTGTTCTGCTCGCTTTAAGTAGATTGACAAAAATAGAAAGATGGGTAAAGGCAAGATAAATAAATAGAAATATAAACAAAAATAAAACTTATCGTCGAGAAAGTTAGGCGTCAAAATACGCGAACGCAAAGCAACGCGACGATAACAAAATTCGGTGAGCTTTCAGTCAAAAAAAGGGTGGGCAGAATATGAAATGGTTTTGTTTGGTTTGCTCGATTATGCAAATTCAAATTAGTATCTTATCGCGAAATGTCTGGCATTATTTTTATCTCATTTTAAGACGTAGAATGTATTTAGAGTATGTGGTAGTTTTTAAGATATAATAATATAGTGCTAGTGCACTTTCGCAGAATTCAGAAATGGAGTTCCGCTTGACGAAAATTGCTTTTCCATAACTGATACTATTCTGCTATTTTCCAGTTGGTAATTCCCTGGCTTCTTGCATCTATACGAAGCAGGTCTCCCTATCTGTTTTGGAGACGACCTCGTCTTCTGTAAATCTCGGAATCAAATGTAAATTAAGTTTTTGACAACTTCGATGTTGGATAGGCTCATGGTGACTTTTGGTCCTGGGTCGTTAAGCCGTTGTTTCGATTTTGGATGCTAATTGTTCATTTTAAATATTTTCGTAGGCAATATAATATAATTATCCTTGATGAATTTCGATGCATTGTTTTCCATTTAGCAGTTTTGCGAAAAAATCTTACCATCGATACAAAACTTCTTTGTGAGTGATAGGTTTGCATTTTTATACTTACATGTGGCGTTGGTATTTCGATGTTTCTCTCCTTTTTTCTTGGTTCTTTCCTTGTTACTCTAAGTATTCCAACACTACCAAGGGCTGCTTTTGCAGGATTTCCCAATATCTCAACAGATGTAGATGTTATTACTTTAGCATAAAGTGTTCAATGGAATACTATGTTTAGTTTTGCTAATTTTTAATTAGTTATTAAGTAAGCTGTGGTAAACGGTAGCTATAAGTATAAATTGTATTTTATTATTATTTTTATTTGACGTTGCAGCTATAGATAGAAATCGACGGACAATTAAACATGTTTTTATTATGGCTGCTTTCTGTAGTTCAATGTAGACTCCTCATTACAGGTTGTGTTTCTTCAGGTTCTGATGAAGTTTTACTGGAACTAGGCCTGATACTATTATAGGAATAACTGTTTTTGAGTATCGAAATTTGCTTCATGTCATTAGGCAATTTCTGACCTTTTGGTTGTGTTTTTCTAACACGTCGATCAGGAAGCATCTTCTTTCATCACAATGATCAAAGGCTTTCTGGTAATCTACGTACCGCAATGTTAAGATTCCTCTTCTTTTTTTTTTTTTTTTTTTTTTTTTNTAACTGCCTGCCTATATCTATATCCTCTAACACAACCTTTTTGTTATTCAGATAAGACTTTCGTATCACTAAGATGATGGTCAATTTTCATTGATATGACGGATGTTATGGGTAGAANATATCACTAAGATGATGGTCAACTTTCATTGATATGACGGATGTTATGGGTAGAAATTTCGTAGGGTCATTGTACTTCCTGGTTCTTTTGGTAGTTAATACGTGATACCTCAAGTTAAAGGGCTGGAATTTCAGAATGATTGTTCATCAAACTTTTGCATGCCCTAGCTAATGGATCATGTACAGCTGTCAACTTTTGCCGCCAAGGTTTTGTATTGAATCTCTTCCGTTCCTCCTGATGAACTGCGAGTTCTGAATTCTCCTATCATAGCTTTTTTTGTATCTTCTTAGCCGATTAGTGATCACTACCAGCTTTTGTTTCAGCCAATCAAGAATCTCCTCTAATTATGTCATCAACTCGTTCCTGCACTCTTTTTGATTGATTTCGCATGTTAGCTTGAGTCATTCTACCAATTTCCCGAATGAGTTTTTCCTGTCTCAGTATAGTCTATTCAACCACCTAAAATTCTCAAAAAATTAAAAAACATAGTTACAATTTACTGTCTCGTCGGTTGCCTAATAATAAAGTTACCTTGAAAACTTTTCAAACGAAATATTATCAGTCTAATTCGCGTGTCCCAGTATCACTTCTCGTTTCTCGTTAATTTGATATAATGAGGCCATANAAGGGTTCTGGTTTCTCGTTAATTTGATATAATGAGGCCATACGGTTTCCTTTTATCTTTCAAAGTATGCAGAAACATGTGCTGTTAACCTGATCCGCTTAGGTATCATGTTTCTTGCGCTATTCAAAATGCAAAATCAATACAAAACCGAAAACGTCATCATCAATATGAAATTTGTTATAAATTAATTCAAATTCATAAAGCTGAGCTCTTGAAAGCCTAATTAGACTGAAAAACTTGAAATGTTGAATTAATTTAATGTAGAACCAAAACCAAACCAACCCCCTCTTCCATCTACATCAACATTTTTTTTACCAGGCAATTAACCCTATTGAATATATGCATCTCGTCTGATTATGGAACTAATTAGTTTAAAATAAAATGGGTGTGAGAAAACATCCAATTAACACGGAATTCTAAAAAATTCTACATTTATAGTTCGCCATAAAATAAACTGCAAATGTTCCGTAGCGTAGCGTAAGCCGGTTACATTTATTGATCCAAAATATTGTGAATTTGATAGCTAATATATATAAACATATACAAATAATACTAGAATTGTGCAAATTGATTCCAATTGAATGAATATTTAATAGTTGTTCCATGCTAATAAATAACAAATTCGCAAACAATTTGATCAAAACAAATTTACTTGTTTGGGTCGGATAGTATACGACGTAGTGCATTCGCACCGCACAGCACTGACACCAGTCATTGTTTTATTTTCATCTATATTTTTCACGTAGGTCAGTAGTTTAGTCATCAACGTCAGCTGTTGATGTTGGGGATAGGTATAAAATGGGCGGGCAATTTAAATTTGGTGATTACTGTTTAGTCAGACACGTCACAAGTTAATTAATTCATACATTTTTGGTCAGCTTAATTTTGGATGTTTGTGTCAGAGGACACTTTGATTTTGTGTCGTAGCTTTATTGTTTAACTATATTGTATTTCATAAATTTATACCTACTATTTTAAGCTCGCATTTTCTTTTGTTCACGATAGGAATAAAATCAGTACGTGTCATTATTATGCTTTTAATATTAAACATTGTTATCTAAAACGTAAGCGGTGATGTAAAACTATAAATTTCAGAACTGTCTCTCATCCTAACTGGTACACAGTGGGATTCTCTGAAAACAATTTTGTTAGGGCATGTAATTAAAATTTGACACTTGCCTTTTGGTCATTCTATCTTAACTAAGGAATACAACACTATCGACTCATTTTCGCCAGATGACTGGGTTTCTAGCGGTACTAATTGCTGATTGCATTAGGATGCATCGAGCTAACGAAGTATTTGCAGTATTTTTTAGCGAGCCTCATCATACACAGATCAAGTGCACCAATACATAATAACATATAACATCCTCATTTGGGTTTCGTCTTGACTTAGAAATTGTCTCCATTTGTCACGGTTTGCAGCCTTCGCCCTCCAGCTGCTAAATATTCTCAGTTTTTNGAAGTATTTGCATGTTCTTTTTTGTAGCGAGCCTCATCATACACAGATCAAGTGCACCAATACATAATAACATATAACATCCTCATTTGGGTTTCGTCTTGACTTAGAAATTGTCTCCATTTGTCACGGTTTGCAGCCTTCGCCCTCCAGCTGCTAAATATTCTCAGTTTTTTCAAGTCATTAGATACTGCGTCATTCCAGCGCATTTTTGGTCTTCCTTGTTTTCTGTTTCCTTGTGGTTTAGAGAAGTGGCTTTTACATGCAGGAACTGCACACAAAAAAAATGTTCTCTTAACTTGGAGAAAATGCATCGTCAAACTCAATAAAAACCATTTCAATAATGGACCGAAAGAATTTCTTTCGAATCTTTCGCTGATTTTTAAATTATTCTCTCCTATCTTCAAAGCCATAAAACAAAAAGCCAGTTCTCAAGAAACAATCAATTAAAATATTTGAAAATTAATCAGAATCTTCTAAAATACTTAAACCACCTTTGAATTTCCTTTAATTACCTTTAAAAACAAAAGGCACTTTCTTCATCACTTAAAAGCTTACAAAGAAAAAGCT